>WAAG01067377.1:38267-134110 GCA_013390105.1 Tichodroma muraria
ACCTCCCTCATCACCCCTGCCTGCCCAAAATCCATCATCACCCCTGCCTGTCCAAGCACCTTCATCCCCCTCCAAACCCTCCTGTGATCTCTGCTACCCCCCACACAAAGCCAGGCTGAGAGAAAGGGAAAAAAGGAGGCACAAGATAAAGATCTCCTTGTACATTTGCTTTCAGGCACATCCTGCACATAAATCCAGCGTGCCAAATTCATTCAGCACATCCCCAGGCAGCACAGACCCCCGAGGTGGCCCCTGCCCTGCTGAGCCCCAGGCCCTGCTCTGGGGGCACTGGCCAGAGCGGGGGCTTCCCACATTCCCACCCTGTTTTCCACACTCTCCACGCTCTGTCCTGCAGGTCTTTTAGGCTACTGCCAGTATTTGCCCCCAGAGCTTTCTCTGCCAGAGCCTGTCTGCCTCAAGTGGCTGCTGCCTCCACGTCTTTAACCCCTTCTGTGACCGTGGCACTGCTCCTTTTGCACGGGCAGCTGTTGAAGTGAACCAGGGAAGCGAGCTGGGTTCGGGCTGGCCCAACAAAAAGGAATTATTACTGTTGTGTTCAGCCCAGCTCTGCAGCGGCTCCGCAGGCATTTGTACCAACCCAGCTGGGGGAGCAGGAGTGTTTGGCTCAGCAATGCTGCTGGAAAACACCACCCTCCTCTCATCAGGAGCCTGGCCCTCGTGCCCTGGGACCAGCAGCTCTGAGCTCTGCAGCTCAGACACACAACAGCTGCCACTTCTGAGTCCTGGTCACTGTTCAATCCTCTGCCCCTCGTCCTCTGACTGCCATCCTGTCTCTGAGGACATCTCACAGGAAAAGAAATTCTTAAATCCACTGGCTGAAAGAAGGATGGAAAAGTCAGGGAATAATTCTCTTAATTGACTACTCTTCTTACTACTTGTAATCTAGAGGAAATCTAATTAATTCTACATGAAGAACCACTATTCTGTGGTGAAGTGTAATTCCTGATCTCTGGGGCTTCAGCTTACCAGTTGTCAAATTATCCAATTACACACTTGTTAAAATCCATTTTGGGGAGATTTTCATGGCTCGTAAATAAATAATTTCAAAATCTTAAATCCCCAGAAGAAAAAAAAAATAAAAAAAAAATAAAAAAGAATAAAAAAGGAAGCCCCCAGCCCCCAAATGGTACCTCAAAATTTGGAAACATCTAAAAATAATGTCAGGAAGCTGAAAAGAGAGATCCCAGCCTGGTCTGGGATCACAGCAGCACCACAGTGGTGATGATCTGTTTTAGTAGGGAGAAATACTCTGCTGCTTTTTCAGCAATGCTTTATTCAAATCACTAATCTGAAGGGAACCAATTAAGGCAGCATCCCCTTGATTATGCCAAAAGGGAAAAATCTTTTATAAGCACGCCAGTTATGAGGTGGGAAGCCAAGGATAACAGTGCTCTGGAGCCGGGCCAGGGCAGGGCCAGCAAGCTGAGCTGGTCCAGGCTGGAGCAGCCAAAGCCCCGAGAGAGCCAGGGGAGCTGGAGCTGGCCAGGCTCAGGAGAGCTGGAAGTGGCCAGCCTGGAACTGGCCAGGCTCAGGAGAGCTGGAACTACCCTGGCTCAGGATGAGAGGCACAGGTGAGAACAGGGAAATTCCTTTTGGACACGCAGGGAAAACTCGATTCACCACCAAATTATTTCTGTTTTAAGCTCAGAACATTTGAAGTAACAGTGGTTTTACAGCAGTGTGAAAACAGGCCAGGACTTCTAAATCTTGTGTCCATTGTTGTCAAGGAGGGACAAGTTCTGGTGAAACCTGCTCTAAATTCAGATCTGCTGTGTCTTGCTGGTCCTTCTACATTTCGCAGCTCCAGAGCAACACAGAGATTGTGTTGAAGGGTGAAGGACTGGGCTTGTCTCAAACCCAGTTCAATGCCATGTGTCTAATCAAAGAAAACACATGTAACTCACAGTTCAGAAAGAACAGCAGCTCTTAGGCAAAGCCATTTTTCTTAGGATCTAATTCGTAAGGAAATCACCCTTGTGCTTGTTCCTGCTTCTCTGGGAACTCGATTCTCCACGTCCCACTTCAAACTGTGTGGATTCAGCAGCTGTGCCAGCAGGCAGCCCCAGCCCTCAGCACTCACTGCCCCTCACAGAACCAGGCTGGCTGCTGGTCCAGGGGGTCACAGCGTCACTCAGCCCCCACTGCAGCTCCAGACAACCCCCACATTCCCAACCTCTTGTCTCCAGCAGCAACTTCATCAAGATCCCTTTCCATCAGCCCGTGGTCCCGGTGGCAGGAAAAGGACTGGACTGAACAAGATCTGCCAGCTGGTTTGCACTGCCTGGGAACGTGGGGCGCCAAGATGTTGCAATGGGCACAGCTATTCTCCCACTGCACGCTCCACTTGTCAACACAACCCCTGATTGTGCAGGGAAGAGCTATTGCCTGCTATTTCAAACGTTCAGGACCCCAGGGCCGTCATTAGCTCTGGAAGGAAAAACCCAAAGAACGGGGCATTTGCTGGACTCTGGAGATCGGACCCTTGCCGAGGAGCACGCCTTACTGCACTATTCTCTCGTTCCCTGCCCTGCACACAAACCCATCCCGCTGCTGCTGCTCACGCAGCTGTCCCTGTGTCAGCAGGGGCACAGCAGAGCTGCCACGGCGAGGCCAGAGTTTGGTGAACAGCAGCAAGAACAGGGAGCTGAAGACCAAACCAAGCTGTATTTCCAGACAATTCCCCTTGGAAATGGACCCTGAAGATCAGCCCCATTGCAAGGATGTCACTTCTGGAACACAGACTCGTGGGGACACCAGAACTGCCACACCCCAGGGCACTGCCCAGGTGCCTGGCCCCCCATTTGGGTGCTGAGAGGTGCCAATGCCACAAGCTCTGAAAAATCCTAAATAATTAACATCTACATATGGGAAAAATGCCTTGTAGCTTCACATCCCTGAGATTCAATTAATTCCTGAAGCACCACAGATCCTTACACGTTAATGAAACACTCTCTTTCATCAGCTGTACAGGCTGACTGCCGTTATCAGGATGTGAAACAGAACCTAATCTGACTCCCACACTGCACAAAGATTGATTAACGAGCTCTGCAATACAAAGTCCTTCCAGTGGAGTCACCTGAGCACGAGAATCAATCCATAAGGGAGGTTTCTGGATCCAGGCAAAGCTGGGAGAGCCACAGTCAGTGAGACACTGTTCCTCTGGACTGCCACAGCAATATCCCAGAATCAGACTGATACAATATCCCAGAAATAACCCAGAGAAAATCTCTGGTTTTATGATGCTGTCAGTGATGACCCTGGAACAGACTACTACTCAAATTTGCTGACTGTATCACTTGGGAAGGCATTGCCAATACAGAAGTTTGAACCATTAAACAGAAGCAACAGATAAACCCAAGGATTCAGAAGAAGGAAATGGAATGAAGTGCAGTCACAGTGAGAAGTTTAATCATGGGTCAGTCAGAATTTCAGCCATCAGGGAAGAGGTCTCCAGTCTGAAACAACAGAGCAGCAGAAAGACCTGGATATGACACTGAGACACAGGACAAATATGTGGCACTGTAGAGAACAAGCCCTGACCAAAGCAACAAAAACCCCAGGAAACAGAACCAAGCCCTGGCACGCATCTTCTGAGACAGAGAACAAAACATTTCCAGGACACAAACGCTTGGACAACAATGGCAAGAGACATTATCTGGTATTCTGACATCATCTGGGAAGTCTATTTTCAAGAAAGGTAGCTCAAAATCAGAACTCGTGGGTGCTGAGATGTATTACTGGGAGAATGGCAAGCCTGTTTTATGGTGTGAAATTCTAAGTCCTTGACCTGTCTAATTTCAGGAAGCAATAGGATATATTTCTGAGAAGAAAATGGTTGCTGGCAATATCACAACGATCCAAAGGTTTCTCCCTTTCTTAGGAGTAGATTTCATCTGTGATTCACTAATCATTTTGATTTTAAAAGGCTCCTTTTCAGCACTGGGTAACATTTTAATTAAATATTTGAAAACTTGCCGAATACTGTAATTGCAATTTAAAAGCTATGAATTAGGAAGGTAAAAGCTTTTATCTACTCTCTAGACATCTTTTTCTTTTTCATAAAGCTGTCAGTGGAAGTCTTTAGGAATATTCGCTCATTGAATTTGAGTAAGACAGAGGGTTCTGGCTGATGTGATCCTGCACTTCCCAGCTGCCAGGCAGAACTCGGGCTGGTCCCAGCCAAAAGGAGATCCCCCCTGAAATCAATCTGTTCCTCTACATCCCCACAAAGGGGGAAATTCACCTTTCAGAGAAGCAAGGATTTCACCCAAAAGCACCCTGATTGTCAGGTCAGAGGGTGGATGGGGAGAGGAGGCTGCAAGAGCCCCCAGGATCCCATTCCAGCAGCCACTGGGAATTCTGGTAGCTGAGCCTGAGCTGCACACCCAGCCTCCAGCAGAACATGAACAGCACTATTTCACAATGAAATGTGTCAGGTGCATGTATTTATAAGGGCATTAATCCCCTGGGTATTTATAAAATCCATCAGTGACAGCCACTGCCATGACAGCTGATCTCTGGAATTATTAGAAATAATTGTAATACCAAAAAAAAAGTTTCCTTTATAATAAATAGCCTCTTTACTGCCCCAATTGATTTTATTTATTTACCTAGTCTGCTTATACAGCTTCTAATGCTGATGGCAAGTAGAACAGTTTACTTCCTGTCAGCATATTCATTAAAGTTTTAAAAAGAACATCAGGAGCAGGTTGAAACAATGAATTATCTAAAAGGAATAATGTTAAATTGGTGTTGAGGTTTTGGATACAATTTATTTATTAATATGACTGCCAGAAATAGGAGTTCTCAGAAGCCAAAATGCGTCTAATGGGTCTGAGGACAAGAGCATGTTCCTTGGCAAGAGGAGAATGGGTTTAGGGTCAGCCTTGCTTTGGTAATTGCTAGGACATACCAAAACAGAGCTTTTAACCAAATATCATTTTAGACATAAACTTTGTTACATGCTGTGTAACAGGTTTCTGTTCAACAGAGACCTTTACTCCTTACAGCTGCATTTACAGAGGGACCTGGCCTTACAAAACAAATGTTCCCTGTGTTTCATACAGTCCCAGCTGGGGAGGCGTTGCAAAAACGCTGGCACTGGTGGGAGAGGCTCTTTTGCTCCACCACCATCCCTCCCTGGAGGCTGCAGACCTCCAGGACATGCAGGATAAGGGCCCTTCTTCCTACCAGCTCTCCCAAGTCCGTTTAACCCTTCACTAGCAGGTTACAAACAGTTCAGCTTGCCTGTGCCCCAGCAGCTTCTCTGAGCAGGCAGAGCCGAGCAGGGGACAGCCACCCACGCCGGGGGACAATTCTGTGCCCCCACTGAACCCCGTGTGCTGCCAGAGATGGGCTGGGTGCTGGGCACTGACCTGCTAAAGCCTCTCACAAACCAGCAGTCTCTGCTCAGAGGCTTTTGCTGCCTCTGATTTAAATCCCTCTCTGCCCCAATCCTCTCTGGGTGTCCGGGAGGCCGACGTTGCAGTGCTTGAGGATGATAAATAATGGGCCAAACGCAGAGACAACGGGAGCTGAGCTGAAACAAGCTGTAATTCACTCTTCACCATCCACCTGTGCCTGCTGAAATACGCCTGGGAGGGATGGAAGGTTGTCTTTGGAGTTTTTGCCTCTGCCAAGCAGACTGCAACCTCACCACTGGGCCAGTAATTAACTCTCAAATCCCATCTAGCATATATAATATGATAGATAATGTACTCTAGTGTTAACTTGCTGATTTGGAAATCTAAAAGATGTACATGGACAACAATTTATCAAAAACTGAAGGTTGTGAACCTTCAACCTTTTCAAGAAATTTCTGAAGGGACACTGGGCATCCTGCCTACACTTTTTCCTCTATTATTGGAGAAGGTTAACTCCCTACTCTAATAATGAATTTATCAACCCTGGTACCTGCATCTCAGCTGTGCTGCTGTAATTGCAGGGCCACCAGAAGCTGGGACGTGCCATAGCAATGACAAAAAGCCTCGGAGAAAAGCAAGCTGAGTGCAGCAGGTGTCCCAGGAACTGCAGCAGCAGCAGCGCTGTCCCTGGCCCCTGATGCCAGTGTGTACATCTAAATATTTTCACTGCAGCATTTTGTGACTCAAGAAATCAGGAACATCTAACATGGCCCGTCTTCTGCTTTACAAGTCACAAATCCATGAGTGAGCAGAAAGGACCTCGGGATGCAAAGGTGGTGCAGAAGTGGCATGTGCCAGTCTCTTAAAAAAAAACAAAGCTCTGCCTAATGTGGAAGCAGGAAAATTGCTCTTTTGAAAGATTAATCTGTAATGCAAATATTCAAGAGCATTTCTGTTTGGTGCTTCTATACATGAAATTACATGTTCTGCTAAGACCAGTAAAAAACTTACCCAAATTACCCCTGTCTCCAAAACCAGAAAAATAACACATTATTTTCATTGTGCTTCTTCCTAAATTGAAGACAATTTTTTTCTTTTAATTTTATTTTAAATTTGCAAATTACAAGCCGGCTTTGCAAGGACCACAGGGAAAAGTGAAGTATCAAACTAATCAAAGTTGGATGCCTCCAAAGGACTGCACCTGAATCATCATTTCCTCAGCACAAAGTGAAGCATGACAAAGATCTGGAGGTCTGGAATACCCTGGAGCTCCTTCCCTGATGCTCCAGCTAATGCAAAGAAGGTTAAACTATTCCCAGTCTGTCAGTGATCCAGGGACTGCTGCCATTTATCTTCGCCTTCTCCCCCCGTTATCCCCACACCTGTTGCCTTGCAAATGCCATCTCCTGATAACTTTATATGCTGTGTGTGACCTTGGAGCACACAATTCTGTGCTGCTGCAAAATGGGCTTTTCTTCATCTTTAATGGAAATTAAGAGAGTGAGCTGATCTGTAGCAACTGCCAGCAGAATCTATTTTTGTTCTCAGGAGCTATATTTTGCCACTGTATCACTCGATAATAAAGCAAGCAGGGATCGTGAGGAGAGCTGTGGTGCTCTGCCTCCACTGGAACCACTGGGGAGGAGACCTTTTCTCTTTCCAATTGTGTATGGAGAGAACAGAAACCGAAACACCTCAGAGTAAGGAAACCCGATCCTGCTACAGCCTCAACCCTCGACAGCCCAGAACTCGTGTGGCTGCACTCCAGGGCCCAGCTGACAGCAGAGCTGGACCTGGTGCCCCAACCCGGGACATTCTGTGTGCATCTTCCCTTCCCAGCAGGCCAGCAGGGAGCTCCCCATGGAGCAGGAGGAAGCAGCCGTGCAAAGGGCTTGGTTACACAACCCTCATTTGAGAGACAGCCCCAGTTTCAGCTGTGAGACACACCGTGGCAACGAAGGCACGAGCCACCACAAGAGAAAAACGTGGTTTGGGTAAAATAAAGAATCACAACATCTGAGCAGTTCGGAAGTTGGTAAATATAAATACCAAGAACAGCCAGTTCTGCGAGTCTGAAAGTGCAGAAAACACCCTCAGTTATCAATAATGGCATAATTAACTTGCTATCACCAGGCAAACATCCAGGTTACATTTTTTTAAATACTCTGAGATTGATTTTTGTTTTTCCTTCAGCACTAAATAATAATGTGTCAATATTGTCTAACAGATTGCCTGAGAACAGAAATGAGGCACAGCCAGACCTCACACAAGTGTGCTTCATCCCTAACAACAAAGAAATGTGAAAGGAAGAGAAGAAGAAATTCACAAAATTCTGATTGTACTTGAAATGTAGATATCTAACAGGCATTTTTTAGGTAAGAACAAGGCTAAAGGATCAGGCAGTTTTCAAGCCCTGTAGTTTTCACTGTGACCATGGGGCATCCTGTTTGCATTTCTGTAGAACAGACAGTTGGCTACATACTGCATTTTCTGCTCCCCAGCTAATTAAAAGTTACTCAGAGTTCATGCCATTCGTTTTATTTCTTTTCTCACTCTCAAATGGATATGGAGTCAGAATTCAAAATCTGGAAAACCTGTCACTCAGGAAGTCCAGACCAATGCAAGAGCCCTCTTGGTTCAGGTCAGAGATGTACCAGGATGAACTGAGCGTGCAAGCACACCTCGTGCTGCATCCAGAGGAGTCCTGAGCAATGGGAATGCCACAAACTCAGCTTCTGCCCCCCCAAATCAGTGTACCAGCCAAAGAGCAGGACTTGGCCCCCCAAGGGAAGCTATGCTCTCCCCTCCCAAGGCAGGATCTGACTCTCAAGGAGTTTCTTTCTGTCCCTCCCTCCCCTCAAGGCTGATCGTTTGCACGTGTCAGACACTGGAGCTGTAAAGTCAAAAACTCTAAAAACCTGCAGAATCAAACAATTCCTTACCATAGCCAAAGGGAGAACTCCTACCAGGTCCTTCTGGCTTACGTAGATCTTGGAGATGCCCAGATCAGATGTGGTGTCTCCAGGATATTCCACCTGCCAGGTGATGAGCTGGGTCTCAGGTAGGTCAGTCAGGTCTTCAATTTCAAAATCGATCTGCATGATCTCAGAGGAAGGACCCTCCGCACTGCAGCAAAGAAAGGAAAAGAAATACTCATTCACATGACTGATAAGCCAGGAATATAATTGCTTTTATATTAATAAAACCTTGGACTAAGGCTCCTTCAAAGAGCGGATTTGGTGGGATGATGGATTTAATAATGAATTAATCATTTGCACTTGTCTTAAGATTTCAGTGTATTTCCCACCAACTCAAGTGGCTCAGTAACACCGTGTGACATGGATCACTGTGCACTGCTCCACTTCACGGGGGGAGAAACACAGCCAGAGCAAAGGCAAACCAGAGGCTGAAACTCCAGCCTAAACTGACTCCCGGGCCCTCCCTTTAATGAGCACATTGTATTTCCTCCCTGGTAAAGCAGCACACAAAAAATCTAAAGGGAATCACTCCCTGAAAGGGGAAACCACTGCATCAAAAGTATTTTCTGTTTATTAAAAAGGCACGAAGAAAAGTCAAAGCTCAGGATTCGGTCCATGAACAAGGGCAGCAGGGAGCAGAGGACTGGAAAACTTGGAATTAATTTTTGGCTATAGTGCTACCTTGCTGTGAATGTCAGTGGGAAGCTCCTTTTGTCCTTTGCTAAACCAGGAATTACAGACAATCGAGCTTGTTGTGAGAGAGTTACAAAACTGGGTTAATATCAGCCAGCCCTGCCAGGATCCTTGGGTGAAAACCCCCAGGGAAGAGCAAAGCCCTGCTGGGTGATATTGTGGCAGCCCTGGGAGCAGCTTCCCAAAGCCATGCTGGCTTTAGGAGCTGTCTCTCCTTCCCTGGGTTCCACGTTTGTGGCAGAGGATTCCATACAGCAGAAATGTAAAGAGGGAAGACTGGCAAGGGAATTGATGTGGTTCCTGTGAAGTTTGTTACAAAAGCAGCTGCTGCATGGAAAGGTAGTGAAGATTCCATTGTGTGTCTGGCAAGGTGAGCTCCTTAGGCCAGTGGCATGGAGAGAGGCAAGAAAGGACTTGATTTCCTGTAAAGCTGAAGGGGAATGCAGTGCACAAATCCAGGGAACACTGAGAATGCTTTTAAACGCTGAACCAGCTTCAGTGTTTGTGTGGAGGGGAAAGGACAGAGCGGAATTTTTTTCTGTGGGATAATCCTCAAGGAGAGGAAGACTGGCACAGCACTGAAGTGTCACAAGCCATTTCTGCTGGAGAGCACAACTAGAAAAAAAAGAAACATTTCAGCAACTGATTAGAGAATCCCAAAATGCGCCAAAACCCCAGCAGGTTTCCCAGCTGATGTGGAGAAGGAGCTAAAACTAAGGACACGCTTTTATGAAGACCATTTATGACAACAGGCCCAGTTTGGGACTCTTTGCAAGATCCTCAGAGATTTCCACTGTGCTGACTAAATTCAGAGCTCTACCCAATGCTACTTCTAGAAGAGGCTGATCTGATCATCTTTAAGGTTTGGATTTCAGTGGACGCACTGTGCTCTTTCTCTCCTGGATGGAGTTTAAAGCGAGCCTCTCTGTTTCCAAAATGGAACACATTGTGTTCAATTTCTCATTCCTTCACGTCATGGAAAAAAGAGCACGGTTTCTAAACTAGCACTGAATGCAGTCTCATCTCACGCTGACCTAGGTGGGATCAGAAGCTGCTTTATGCAGCTGTGACTATTGAATCTCAGTTACCTTAATTGTGTGAGCAGCAACGGGCAGTGCATTGCCTATAAACCCCTGGCAGAGAGCCTGGTCTGTACAGCGTGTTCTACCCCAGCTCCTGTGTTTAAAGAGCTAATTGAATCTTGTACAGTGGACCCTGGGGCTGGCATTCTGCTCAGCGTGCCTCTGTTACTGCCTCAGTGTCTGATGCTCCCTGCGCTGGCACAGGGACAGGGGGGCACCGAGGGCACAGTGCCAGACCTTGGAACCACCAAAACACTCTCGAAAAAGGCAAACCCCTAAATCTCTTCCAGGTCTGTTTGAGATTAGCAGAAAATAAGTGATTAGGACAGAGTAAAACAAAGGAGGGAGTGGAAGGCAGTGGAAAAGATGGGGAGAGAGAAATGGAGCACATTCATGAACTACACTACAGGAGCCCCAAAGGCACAGAAATATTTCTTTTAGGTTCTCCTTCAAAGCAGGTATTTGAAGCATTTCTTGTAGCAAAACCCCACACCTTGCTACCAGCTACCAAATGCAATTTTGATAGAAATTATTTGAACTAGTTCCTCTTAAAAATGCTAAACACCTCCAAGGGAGAACAAGGCACCACAAAAACCAGTAAGAATCTCATCACTGCTACTAAAGATGTATTTAAAAATGTGGAAGTATTGCATGACCTATGATCAGCCCCAGGCTGTCAGCACCAGGTCAGGAACTTGTTCAATTACTTTACTCATCACTATGTCAGTCCCCCCACACGCAAGTCCCACGGATCTGTTCCCCAATCTGCATTCTTCCTAAGCTGAATTCAGTAACTGAGGTTTTTCAAAAGAGAAATAAGGCAAAAAGTTACCTTTCAGAAAATACAGCTAAAAAACATAAACGGAGAAATCTGCACAGGTAATATTCACCCGTGGAGTTCAGCCACATAAAAATATTTGTGGCTTTTCTGTTGAAATCAGGGCTGCTTGTTATAATGAGGATATTTCTACTGGGTAGTCAGGCCCTGCTTCTTGAAATGATGCAGTGCCCAGTCCTCCTCAAGGTGCACATCCACTTTATTGTCACCACAAAGCAGCAGCTTGTTGGCAGCTTGTCTCTGCTACCACTAAAGCCAAGATTGCTGTCCAGGGTGCAGCAACACTGTTAGGGGCAGTATGGGAGGTGACACGGTTAGAACGAGCAGGATGGACCAACCCAAAGGGTCACAAGAGCAATTCAGGCTGAGTTGAAGAGTGGTCGCAGCAAAATGGCTCTTGGTGCTGATTTAAAGTGAAATCCCTCAGCTGGGTGTTGCTGTTTATAGGTGAGAGTTAAACTGCACTGGAGCTCGCTGTGGTGCCAACAAACTCTCCTCGAGAGCAGGGCCCTGCTGAGCTCTGTGCCATGCAGACACCTCCTCACAGCATCTCAGCCCGAACTGGAGACAAGGCTGATTAAAAACCCCCAGAAATTCACTGGAATGGAGGAGTCAGGTCCTTCCTTCTGCCAGCCAGGATGGCACAGACGGGTTTGTTCTGTATTTCTTCATCTGCCTTCTACTCCCTAACAAGAGATCAAGCAGCTCTTACAAATAAAGAACAAGGGGGAACTCTGTCCTGTCTCTAGGGGGGTATTTCCTACCTCCACAGGGCACCTGCACCTGCTGCTTCTGGCATATCCCTGGCACAGGCAAAATATTTTATAGAAAACATCTCTTCTGCCGTTTCAGAGACCACGAGAGGGGCTGTGCCCCAGGCCCTTGGGCACTGCTGACGCCTCTGCTGGCACGTCACATCTGTTCAGAGACAGAGCCGCTCCTCGGAGGGATGTCACACTCCCTGGGAATCCAGGAGCAGCTCCTGGATGCGGGCAGTCTGCTCGGATCAAGGCTCCCATGCTGGCCTCGCCAGCTGTGCCATCAGCTGTGACCTCTGCCTGATGCCCCCAGCACCAGACCAGTTCTGCACCCCCCAAACCACCCCTGGAACGTTCTCATACAAAATGTACCAGCTTTCATCACTGGCTCCAGCAGGCTGGAATGGACATGAGCAGCCTAAAGCCATGAATATGCAAACCAGGAGGTATCACAGGAAAATTAATGAAAGAGCCTACGGGAGAGGAGGAAAAAGGTAATTTTATTCTCTTCCACCTCCACAAACGTGCCCAGCACACCTCCTGCAGGGTACCACAAGACTCTGTGGCCTGAAATGCTGCATGGGCCAGGGCAAGAGGTGGAACAGCAGAGCTCAGAAAAGGAAGAAATGTTTCCAGGATAATGGGACAACTTTCCAGCACGAGAGAAGGGTGGCAGCAGCACAGCTGACCCCAGGAGGCCTGAAGGGATTTGTGAAAACCATTACTCCTGTGCCACAGGAGAGAAAATTAAACTGAAAATTACTTTCCCATAAAAAGAGGGGATGAGATGATTTATGCACCACGAAGTGGAAGAAGGTAGCATTTCAGAAAGAAGGTAATATTTTGGGTAAAAGTAAGATCGTGTGCTCTGTTGTCATACGGACAAAAACCCCAAGTTTCCTCCCCTGGGTGGGAGGAAACAAAGGCAACCCAGAGCAGATGTAGGATATGCCTAAGTAAATGCCTAAAAAGCCAAAGTGTTGCCATGTTGTAAAGCTCCGTATTTTTTTAAAAAATATTTCATTTCTGACATCCAGTTAAAATGGAAAAAGAAATCTTGTTCTATGGTAATTTCTCCAGAATGTAAACAACTTGACTAAAAGGAGTTTACAAACCTCTGCTCCTCTCTTCTGGAATGTTAAGCCAGTACTCCTGGTATCATCACTAAACAGCACTTGTTTCCTAAGCAAGAATGAGGAGGTGGAAAGGAAATCAAAGGATCACTAGAGAATCAGCCCTTCCTTCAGAATATTGGCTTTTTGGTACCTCCTCCCCTTCCCTCCCCAGCCCTAGAGCTCCCCTAGAGCACACGGGCATTGCATTTACACTCCCCTAGAGCAGCAGATCCCCAGCAGTGCCAAAGTCTTTAAATAAAGTGGATTTTATCCATATTTTTGCAGTGCTCCTGGGAACATGCAGCCCAGTAACAAACTGTCTTCACACCTAAACAGATTTTGGGTGGGGAAAAAAGGAGGAGGAAACTAGGAGATATTAAGAGAAAAGAAATCACTGACTGAAAAATCTCCTGTACCAGAAGGAATATATTTATATATATATATATCTCCATCTATACTTAAAGTAGTCAGGAGAGAATCCTGATAATCTTTTAGTTTAACTTCACCAAGAAAAGACTGTCTGTCTAGTCTTTGCTGAATCCTTAAGAAATATCCACAACTCTGGTCTCAGGAGAGAGAATCCTTTTGTTTGTGAGGGCTTTTGGTTTGCTTTAAGAAGCCTTTACATCTGAGTCAAACTGCTGTGGCAGGAGGGACATTTGCATTCCTCTCCACATTTGCCGGGGAGACAGAGATCACATCTCTGCTGAACAAACAGCTCCTTGCAGTGCAGCAGCTGCTGCTGCTGGCAGCTCCCTCGCCGGGACCGCCTGCGGGGCGTCGGGAAAAGGAGCCCACGAACACCGCAGGGCCGTGGCCAAAAAGGAGACACACGAGTCCTGGAACTTTATTCAAATAAAGGGAGAGGCCATGGGGCGTTTCCCCTGGGGTCTCTCACAATTCTGGAGGATGCAGCCCGCTTTTTGTCCCCGTTTCCCTCTCTCTTCCCCCACTGGCTGAGGGACTTGAGAGGTACCTGAAATACTTGAGACTCCCTGAAGTGCCTCATACCACAGACCCCCTTCTAACACATCCCCTCCCCTTTTCCTTGTGTCACTCAGCGGAATTCCTATGGAATTTAGGGTTCTTCCCACTGTTTCTTTCATCTCTCTGTATCCAGCTCTATTTATCAGCAGACCCACAGTTAGTTTGTAAAGACAAATCTCTCTCATTCCTTTATCAATCAGTGGAATCCTTCCCACTGCTTCTTTTATCCCTCAGTGCCAGTTTTATCTACCAGCAGACCCACGGTCTGTTTGTAAAGACAAATCCCCCATTCCCTTCAGGAGGAACACTCTGTGTCCTGGGTCCAGGTGGGCTCTCCCTGGCTCTCCTCACACCCCCAGGAGCCAGGGCTGTGCTGGAGCCTCCCCAGCTCCAGCAGTTTCAGCTCTTTTCTAGCGTTTTCTCGTGTGTTTGTCCTGTAACTTGCTGCCTTTAGGTTTCCTGGGCAGGTCTGCTCTCAAACAGAGCACAAGCTCCTCTGCTGCCACGGGGGAAGAGCTGAGCTGTTTGACACAACCTGGGGAGACGGGGCTGAGGGAAGCATCCCACTGTGGATGGGCAGGCTGTGGAAGCTTCTCTGGGTCCCCTTCTTCTGCCTCTCCCATGTAGCACCAGCTAAAAGCCCTCACAAGACGCTCACAGGCAGAGAGACGTTTCTTATTGTAATGAACCCAGTTGACTTTTCCTTCTGGTTTCCAAGCTAGAGTACAATCCATGAATATTTTTCAGCTTGTTTTTGGAGAAGGCTTTTATACTGACAAACAATTGCAGATTTTCTGTGGACTCTTTTATTCCTACAACTGGTACTTCAGGTAAAAAAAATCAAATACTGCAAGAATTGCCATTAGACACGAGTTCAAACAAGCACCCTCAGCAGCTGAGGATGGCTCAGCTCCAGATGTGAGCTCGCCACACGCAGGTCTGATCTCCCAGATCCAGCAGTGGGTGGAATCTGCCTGGCAAGGCCAGCAGGATTCCCAGCCCTCCCTGGCAGTTAAAAACAACACGCTGCAGTTTACCCAGAAAGCTGGAATTTTATTAACCCCAACCCATCAGTATGGTGCAGCACCTGCCCCATGTGCTGCCAGCACACTGACAGCTCATCCTCTGCACATCACCCAATCCACACAAATAATAACAACTAAAACATCTGAGACAAGAAAGTGAGACCTGGGGCTCAGCCCCTCCCAAGGTCAGAGAGGGCATTCTAAAATCCAATACCTGCAGAACCTGGAGCACTGTGCTACAGCAAAGATCATTACTCACCATTGATGCATCAAGAGAAGGTGATACATACAGCACTGCATTAAAATTTCATTTTATTCATTGTCATCTTACTATTAAAAATTCAGGATAGGTAGGCTGAAAAGTCATTTTTCTATGGGAATCACCATATGAAGTGAACCAACTAGCAAGAAAAATCACCAAGAAATGAGTCTGCTAATCATGTAATAAAGTTATTCTAAAAAATTGATCCATCGCTCTAGAGCCTGACATCAGTAGTGTTGGTTGAGAAATATTTGCTGAATTATTTATTTGACTTGTTTTCTTTTGCTATTGTCAAATAAATTATTCACTATAAGCTTTTCCAGCTGTGGATAGCACTTTTCCCAAATAACTCAATTCAAAAGTGAGCAAAAATTAGCAAACCTCTTAATAGAATATCAATTTAAAACATAATTACCCACTGAGCCAGCATTTCAGTTCAGAACCAGGGTTCTGAGCATCTCTTGACATGGTAAAGGCAGGGATCATTTACCACATTATGCCAAGGGAAGGGTAAATCAACGCTGACTTTGTTACATCCCATCTAATAATTATTCCTTAAGAGATCCCAGCAGCCAGGGAACATCGGGTCCTGCAGCAGCCCCGGCACGAGCAGAACAGCCCCAGCTCCTGTGCAGGAGGCAGAGCTGAAGGGCTACAAAAAGGGTTTTACTGACAGTGCCAAGTCTAATAAAACCCTGCAAATACACTCCACCTGCCTTTCTCCACCTGCTGTTTTATTGTCCTCAGCACAAAAATAACAATAAATGTAGGATAACTCACTTGTAAGTGTGATAAAACTGCAAAAGAGGAAAGCAGCCACAAGTGTTCCTAGTGAATTGGTGAAGTTTCTGCAGGATGCAGCCCAGGCTCAGACCACACTGGAAAGAGAACCAGGGAATGTGGTGATGGCTGTCTTAACAAGGGGGAAATAGGAAAAATAAAACACAACTGTCATTTTATGGGTAGGACAACCAGGTCGAAAGGCTTCAGTCAAAGAACAGCTCAGCACATGTGGAAGGGAAGGGAGGTGCTTGCCCAGCACTGGCAGGGAATTTACACCATAACCCCCAGCCTGAGCCTTTGGGTCAATAACACTCCTGAGCACTCCTAAAAAAAGCTTTAGCTATTTCACTCACATTACAATTTGGCAGACTGTTAACACCGTCACAGTCTCCTGGAAATGAAAGAAACCTTTTTCTGAATGGCAGGAGTTGCACAAACATCGCACTGATCTGAGGGAACGAGACCCGGGATCTTCATCTAAAAAAACCCAGAGCCAGCACTGCAAATATTTACTGTTGAGCAATCCCAGCGCACAAAATCGGGAGATCAAGCACTGTGCTCAGCACACAACCCCGCAGCAAAATTCACTCCTCGTCCTACAAATATTTATCCACCTAAAAACCCCGCTTACACATGACCAGCAAGTTTACACCTTTGCATAAATATATGTGGGGTTAGACTTTGGAGTTCAGAACGACTTTGAAATTATGCCCCCTACTAATTTTTTAACAATTTAATAGTGGCATTAAATCCAGAGTGGAAGATCTGATATCTCAGCATTTAGTTCCAGCCACGTCTCCAGGGTGAGATCTGTAACACATTTTTTTTATGCCTTGCTTATTAGTGTCCACACTGGTTCAACAAATGCAATTACATATAAAAGCAGCATTACATTCCACGAGACTCAAGCTCTCAATACATTTCAAAATCAGTGACTTATTTGGAGATACCTGCCAAGGCACATCCAATATATGAGATTAGTACCCTCAGCTACAGGAATTTCCTCTGCTGTGAACTATTCAGCGAGTATTTCTGCTGAACTCGTACATCTTCCAAAACTGCAAAGCTCTTTTCAATTAAAATAAAATTTTTAAAAAGTTTTCTTTACACAGTTGTTCAGTGTTTGCCAAGCCTAGAATTAGAAAAGGAAATACTTTCCAGCTTTCTTAATACTAAAACAGAAGCTTCCAGAATCCCATTTGTTTCTTATTTTTAAGCAATAATACGAAAAATAAACTGAAGAGAGAAGATACACCTTGCCTCCCTCCAAACCCAGCTTTTTGAAAGAGCTTTAGGCTGAAGTATGTTTTAAATCACAGAATTACAGGGCAATCTTGGTTCAGAGAGACCTTTGAAAGCCATTTGGTCTAACACCTTTCTCCAGGTGAATTATTCCTCAGTAAATTATTCTGTCTGTACCAGGATAAGATCCCTGTCCCTGCTCCAGCTGGGGTACGCTTTTATTGGAGCAGCTGTTTCCCCTCCACACACCCTGGGGCAGCCTGATAGCCATGAGGAAATCACACGGACAGGACGATGGGACAGGTCTGCAGCTGAGCCCTAGGTCCTGTCAAATCAAACCCCAGCTTCTGATGTACTCGTGACATTAAAAATTGGGTGAGTTCAGAAGCTCACAGAACTCACGTCCCTATCAGCAGGAACTGCTGGAGTGAATCCTTTTGGGTTTTGCTGCACCCACAGCGGGTGCACCTGCCTTTCCCCCTTTGAGCCCGAGGCTGGGCAGCACCTGGGCTCAGGCTGGTCAGGGGTAAGGGGATACAGGAGTCTGGCAAGCCTTGGGTACTCCCTCGGGAGCAACAGAAATAATAAAAATGATGAAGAATAATAATGAAGAAAAATAATGAAAAATAATGATTATTAATAATGAATACTACTACTACTACTACACAAATAATTAAATAAATAATTAAATAAGTAAATAAGTAAATAAATAAAGATGATGATGATGATGATGATGATGATGATGATGATGGTGGTGGCAGGTTATGGCTGCAGTTATGCTGCAGAGAATTCCCCCGCGGGAGGTGCCCTGAGCCAGCAGAGCCCCCAGGGCAGGGAGCAGTAACCAGCAGGAGTCAGCAGTAACGTGCCCTGGCCTGTGGTGCCCTCAGTGCCACCCTGGGTGGCCCTGCCTTTGTGTCTGACCAGTGTCGCCGATGCCAGCGGGGCAGGAGCTGCTGCAGCTACACCAAACCCAGAGACCCCTGTGGCAGCCAGGACCCCCCACTGCAGAGGGAAAAACCAACCAGCAGAACGCAGAGCTGCAGCCTTGCTGGGCTGCACAGGAGCAGAGCTGGCTCCAGGAGGGAGCTCCCTGCCAGGACAACCAGCACAGCACACCATCCCTTCCTAAACTTACCAAGCTCCGCTCTGAAAGCACTTAGGGGTTTTAAATGCCCATTCCCTGAAAGACTTTTCCAGAAGCTGATTATTCTAATGGCTGAAGGAGCCAGAGGAGCCACCCTGGCTGCAGCTGAAGTCCTCTAAGAGCCGCTGCTCAGAGTGAGCAGAGCCCATCCCACCCCAGCGCACAGGACACGCAGGGATAATGGCCAAATGCAGCTCTCCTCCTGCAAGTGCTCTCAGTAAAACATTAACTAACTCTGCAGAGCTCCTGGAAACATGCAATAGCTGATAACAGCTCCCTCAGCCAGAATTACTCCTTCCAAGTTTGTGTGTCCTCAAATCACCTCCCGCCAGACAGCTTCTTCCCTATCCCAGTACAGCTGTAAACAAAACCATTGCTGCAGATAAACTTAAATGAAGCTAAATATTCACTGATCCAAGGAGGCAGCCTGAGAAATGGGGGGTTCTCACCACCTTATCTCAATACACTCTGTCACAACGTGGCTGCAGTTGTTTGCCGTTTCCAAAAGGAAATTACTCTTTCAGTAAAAATAATAACATGATCAGACTAATAACTAGAAAAATGGAGGAGACAGAAAAACATGGCACGAAACGCTCCATGAAATACTCAGGAAACGTGCCCCTGTGAAGAGGAAGTATCACCTAACCAGGGGAGGAGCTCGCGCTGGCAGCTGGGGGAGGCACAGAACACAGCACACAACCTCCCTTGTGTGGCAGTGGAATTTGGGCCTTAAAGCCACTTTCAGAGCTTAGTTTGCAGGTACTAATCTTGGACGTCAGCAGTGGATTCCGTGGGGAACAACCACCACTTCTGGGGCTGAGCTCCAGCAGAGCATTGCTCCCACCTGGGGCAACCCCGACTGAACTCAGAAATCTTTGCAATTGGCAGTGGAAAGATGCACATCCAGCCCTTGCAAAAGACATATTGATTTTATTGAGCTGGAGGCAGGGGAAGAGACACCCTAATGGTTATAATTATGAATTCAGTAATGTTAGTAATCATTAACAGTTTCAACAGGTTCATAAATCATCCACATACGGGGGAGAAGCAGTAAGTAAAGATCAATTTCTGCTCCAGTAACATTTCATAGCACACACCTAAACACTGGACTGCTTCAACTACTCACTCTTATTTAGTTTAGACTCTTACTGCTACTGCCCCAGAGTTTCTCAGTCCAATTATTAGTCTTTAATGACTTAATTGAATGCAAACTCTCTTTCTTTGCAAGGCTAACATGGAACCTTTGCAAATATAGACACTGCTCTTCTTCCACTGCAATGAAAATCCTCAAGGGGGAATGAGCTGGGACACAAAATCACCAAGAATGTAGGCTTAAAATATCTGCTCCAAGCAAGCAAAACGGAAAATTTGGATAGGGAACTTAACTCCAAACCTCCTAACTAGCATGGTTCTTGGAATTTGTGTGGAGAAATCCAATGGGCAGCTGTTATGGGTATTAAGAGCAACCAAACAATGTGAAGAATTAAAACACAGCACTGCCAGAATTATCACCACAGTCTTCAAATATAAATGGGCTTTTAGGCATGGTTTTCCATTTGCTTTGCTCAAGCTGCTTGACTTTAGTTCTGCTGTCACTGCACAGCAGGATAAGGTACAAACAACAGCCACAAGGACCGCAGGAAACGGGCAGGGCTCTTAGAGAAACGGTAGAAGACATCATCTGCCAGATTTCCAGAGGGCCTGAATGTGCAGTACTTGAAGGAACATCAAGTAGAGCAGAAGGTAGGTTGGTGATTTTCTGAAAAAAATCAGTAGGTGAGGCTTAAAAGGCAGAAGAACCAGCAAGTGCTAACTTTCCACAAATATTTCAAGGATTTAAGTGTCAAGGAGAGAAAATTGCTAGAGCAGGTAGGCAGGAGAGTATAATTAGAAACAACAGGAAATACAGAGCAAATTCAAAGGACAGAGGAAGAGTCTCAGAAATGGCAAACCCACTATCTGGGAAGGTTTAAAAGTAGAGAGGATAAAATGCTTAGAAAGAAAGCGTTTTTGCAGTGGCAGAGATGGCTATAACAAGCTGGTTTGGGGGTTGTTTTTCTTTTTCCAAGCTCCTTAATAAAGAGAGGATTATGCAATCAGTCCATCTGAGTCTCTGACTCCCTCCAGTATATTAGACCAATTTCAACAAAATTAAAGAGAAGGGTAGAGGTTAAGAATTATTAAAGTTTTGGGAGCAGAAGGGAAGGAGTGATGCCTGTATGAAAACAGATGCAGAGCACTCCCTGAGAAGCCCTGAGTGCCCTCATTCCTCAGCAGCAAAGGCAGAGGAACCAGGCTGCTGAACCCTCCTTACATTCCAGGGCTTCCTGACCTCCCTGCGAGTCCCAGTTCCACAGCTGAGCCCTGCTCAGCACCACGGAGGCTCTGCCAGCCTCAGAATCCTCACTTAAGCACACGTGGAAGTGCTCTGCTAAATAGGAATGAATCTCCATAGCCTGCTGAGCTGGGCTCTCATTTATCAGCAAAACCTGCAGTTCAACTCAGTGACTTCACCACATTTATACACGGAGAGCATCGCTCCTGCCCCTCGTTCAGTGCTCACAGACACAGGACCTGGAATCAGGTCTCCCACATAATTAAGAGCATGACCTGACTTCTGCTCCCAGACATCCTGGCTGCATGAGGGAAGCAGCAAAGCCAAGTTCATAATGTTATCAGGAACAAATGAGGCTTTCTCTCTTATTAAGCTTCTCAGAACAGAGTACATTTGGTGTCTGGTGGGTTGCTTCTGACTGTCAGCACAGCTACTGGAAATTTAAAATGCAATGTGAATATTTTCTATATCAGAGCATCCTAGGACACACAATGAACAGCAGTAACTCCACAACTGAAGGAAGGTAAAGGAATAATTCTATTTTCATGGTAAAAACATGCAGTAACATGAATGAATCAAACTTTGACAATTCCAAAAGAAAAGCACTACAAAATATGTCTCTCTTGTTTCTGTGTTTAATAATTTACAACTCTGACTCTTTGTTCATAAAAGAAACATTGTGCTCTGTAGAATTTGTGGAGATGTAAAACAAGAAGCAACAGAATCATATCTGAGTTACTGCTGCAGATTTTTCCAATGCTTAGGAGCAAAATAATCTAAAACATGAAACAGCCAAGGATTGGTGCCAAAGTTTTTGCATGAATGTGAGAAGTGGGCAGATGAATTGTGTGGAGAAAAGATGAAGTAGAAACAACTTGGAAGCTATTTGTGTAAGAAAGAGAAATGAAGAGGGAGTGGCTCCAGAGCAGACTTTTCTCCCACAGGTACAAAAAAAGTGCCACCTCCATCAGCACTGATGAGTGTAAAGCATAAATTAACATGTGCTCCTACTTGCACAAGGTCCCACGTTGCAAACATGATGATCCTTTGTCCTTCTCATCTATCTCATGAAATACAATCACAGGTGGTAGAAAGAGAAACTTCCACTCATCCTACACCGCTGCTGAAGTTCCAGGTGAAACCCAGGACCAGAACTGTCCTGAGCTCAGGACACCATGGCACTGGGTCCATTTTCAAGCAGGAATACAACAGGAGCAGTCACACAGTGATGAAAAATTGCTGTTGACATGAAACACTGAGCTGGGAGCACAGGAGACGTCTGGCTCTGTCACTGCCCTGCTGAGTGACCCCGTGCCAGCCACTTCCCCACTCATCACTGCACATTTCTGACATCCTGACTATGATTCAGGGCTCCCAGATTTGTCAGTGAAGGCCAGAAGGAAGAGGTCAGGGCTAAATTAAGATCTTCAAAGGAAGGAATGCTGATCACTGAGATCCTGCAAGAGCAGAACCTCCACCTTTCCCACGGAAGGATCAGACTGGTTTGCAGCACATCCATCAGTGGAATGCCCTGAAGAGTGTCAGGTCTGCATCACACCTTCCTGAGCTCCATGAGCCTCAAAGCCCGTGGCAGTCCACAATCAAAGAGTCACATTTCAGAAGCTGAACTCTTTTCTAGCTAGATTATTCCACTCCACTGCATTTAAATCTGTACTAGGCCACTGCAACATCTGCCTTCTTGACAGTCTTTAAAATACAGATATTAAGTCCTCCAGTACTTTGTTTTGAAGCCCTTCAGCTCTGGGGACTCTTTGGGTGGTAATTCTGGTCTGCACCAGGGCACTGGCATTCCTCAAGGTTCCGAGGGAAAGAGAAATGAAGAAAAATAGCAGCAGCAGCTGATAATGCAGTTTTTTATATGAGCAGAGATCCAATAAATAAGCAGAGCTCAGTGGTGCATCTGTTGCAACTCGATTAGGTGAGAAGCACGAACTGAGAGCACCAGCTACACCAGCTCCCCCTAACACTACAACAGAGGGAATTTTTAGCTGTGCTTTGCACTCCTAGACAACACAAACCCCCAGTGCTGGGAATGCTGCTGGTTTTTATGAATATATATATATATAATTTTGATCTGACTGGAGCAACCCCAGCGAGGAGCCTGTGCCCAATTTGACATCCTTGCCCCTGTTCAGCAAGCCTCCATCACTCAGGGAGGCTGCTGGTGATGCACAGTGACAGTCACAGAGCAGCAGAAAGCTTTCAGAGCAGCAGCCCTTCCCTACCAGGCACCAACACAGGACACGGGATTCAGTCACAGCACAGCTCTCAGTGCCTGACAATACAACCCGCTCTTTGCAACTGAAATATTAATCAGGCACAATTACCATCAAGGATTAATATTTAAATAAAGGGTAATTTGGTTTTGTTATTACTCTTATTTCTTTTTAAACAACAGTAAGGATTATAAACTGAATTAGATTATTTATTCCTAAAGTGGCTCCTTAACAGTCTGCATTTATTAAAACCAGTGAGAAATGCTCAGCCATTGATCAAACTCTTTTCCAGAGGGATGGCTTGGGAGGGGGAAAAAAACCCAAAAAACAGCCCCTGAGCTCTGGATTTTACAGCCATTACTGTCAATTATCCACCCCACCGTGGGAGCAGAGGAGATCTTCATACATGCCACCTGCAGCCTCATCCCTGAATGCTGCAGAGGAAATTCCAATTTCAAACACTGAAGGGGGAGAGAGAAAGAGGGGAAAAACCAAGCTAGCCATAAAGCAGACAATTGAGATTCTACCCACATGTCTGGAGACCTTGGCACAGGAGTCAGAACTATTTCTTTGAAAATACATTTTGATAGTTGTCATAATAACCCTAACACTGAGCTCCCTCTGGGCTCCTTCCTGCAGAGATCCTAAACCCTTTCCGGAGATGCAGCTGCAGCCACAGGCATCTCACCCGTTACAGACTGGGAAACACAAGTGCAGAGGCTGGAACAGGATGGCTTGAGAGAGCCCTGCGGCAGAGCACGGTGCTGCTCCTGCACTGGGACTGCACCCCAGCTCCTCACGAGATTCCTGGGTCATTTCCAGACACAAAACACAGCATCACAATTTCAATTATCGCCCCTCTTTGTCCTCTCTCCTTATCCTCCAGCGGTAATTAACTATGAATTTGCAAAAAGCACAGGGCACTTCAAAAGGCAAATACATTTCTGCAGCTCGCCTGTCTGTCTGAAGTCAGGGAGGGGCCCACGGAGATGAGCAGAGAGATTCTGGCAGAAAGCTGAATAAAACTGAGGTGACTTATACCTGACATTATCCTTTCCCTGCCTCTAACTCTTCTCTCCTCTCCAGATGTCTTCGCTATCAGAAAGATTTCTAAGATTATGCAGCAAGTTTTTCTCCAAGAGGAAGAATGAATAATCAGAAACCTCCTTGGAGCCCCCGACCTCTGGTAAATCCAGTCAGCACTGGATAGTGTTGATTTTAAATGAACGTAAATAAATTACTAGGTAAATAAATTTTGCTTTGATATGTTGACAAAGTGCATTATTAAAAGAAGGAAAAAGAAACATGGGGATGATGAAAAGCCCATAATGCAGCAGGAAGTGCTGGTACTTGGTCACAGATTTCAGCCCAAGACAGCACCAGCTCCAGCAGGGCTCACCTGCTGCTGTATTCAGCACCAGGAACACAGAAGAAGGAGGTTAAGATCCACAACCTGAGCTGAGTGGCTGCCTGACCTCCAGAGGACAATTTTACAACCTTTCACACTTTCAATTTTAAAGAGCAACTTGCTTCCATTTGAGTCTACTGGAGTGAGAGATGAAACTGTTAAACAAGTGTCAGGCGACTCCTGCTTATCTATATGGGAAAAAAGGAAATAAAACAGCATCAGGCACCCAAACATTTAGAACAAGATACTTGGTTTAAATGTTTGGGTGAAATACTGTATCATTATTACAGTATTTTCAATTTGCATCTGTATCTGTGATTTTGAACATGACCCCTGGCCATGTTTCCAGCCCTTGTTTCAGCCTGCTCACCAGGGGCAGCTCCTGCCCCAAGCCTTCCAGCTGGTGGCCCTTCCTCAGAGCTAATCTAGAGGAGGATTGCTGAGTTCTCCGTTCTTTGTTCGTTTTTACACAAAGTAGCAAACCATTGCTCAGAAGCCTAAAAGTAGCCTGGATTCTTCTGGAATGGTAAAAGCTTAGCCCTAGCCTGAGATGTCAAAAGAAACAACGCATTCAGAGGTGCAGATGGAAAAGACACTGATCTAAAAAGAAGAATAAATTATGTATCAGAGCTGTGAAAGTTGCTGTGTCCGAGGAGTGGAGCTGAGCCAAGCAGTCCTGTCTGAGGGAGGACCCAGGGCCACATTTCGTGCTCCAGAGGGTCAGAGATGCTCCAGAAGTGGCCAGGAGAGCACTCAGGTGGTTCCCTGGCCCCTGGCACTGAGAGTGCAGCAGCAGCACAGCGTGTTCACCATGGAAAAGCTGCTCAGGGACAGCACAGATTTCCAGTGGCACTGAGAGCAAGGAGACGTGGATATAGTTGGGAAGCAGCTTTATTAAATCTCCTTGTCCTCTGCCCACCTTAAATATTTATCTTGACAAAACAAAATCCATCAAAAACGGAATCATTTCAAGCCTGGTGTAGTTAAACCACAAAGCAAGCTCATCCCAGAGCTCTAATCTGGGCTCACCCTCCCTGTCTTCAGCAAAACCTTTCTCAGAGACCTTCTCCCAGGTGAAACTTTACAACTTGCCTTGTACAAAACTCTGTACTAATCTTGTCCTTTCCCACTGTTCAGTTGTCTAAATTTCAATCTCTGACATTCTTATGGAATATTTTTAAATTACCCAAGATAATACAGGTACCTCAAGAAGTAAATAGTAATATCTGGAACTTACTGTAAATTATGACCTTAAGGTAAAGCATCATAATCTCATTATCCAGCTCCTGAAAGCACCAGTGGCACACTGAAGTTTGAATAAATTATGGCTTACACACATTCACATATGAACACACACGCATCCTTGATTTCACTTTTTGATATAATTCAATGCTAAGGAGTACTGTGGAATTTATTAACATTCTTGCCTATTTTTCTCTTGCAAATGACACCAATTCTAAACCCATTCAGGTATAAGAAATGTTATTTTGTTTCAGTTGAGTTTTGTGTGCTCCCAGCTTCGCAAGAGCTATTGCAAAACTCTTGGAGGCTTTTTAATCTCCTTTTGAGCTGCTGGAACAGCTGAGAGTTAAATCTGAATGCCTTGAAAACACTGCTTGTGGGTTCACAGAAGAAATTCTGCTGCAGGCCTTGGAGGCCACGCACCTGCTTTGTGTTTGTGTCTTCTCTCCCTGTATCAAATACTTTGCTGTTGACTCACAAAAAATTAGAGAAGGAAAAAAAAAAAGCCTTATAATTTACAGGAAATGTATATCCTACGTGTTGCTAGGAGGAAACATCAAGAGAAAAAAAATAAATGCTTTCTGACAATTGCTAGTCATTTTGTGCCAGCAGCTAAACAACTTGAGAGCTCTGCCTTCCCTCCCTGAGCAGCCTGGAGATGGATCACACAGCACGGAACCAGCACGGAGGCTCTGGAAAGTTGGGAACCTGCTCAGGGGTTTGGGTTTGGAGATGAACCACAGCACGGAACCAGCACGGAGGCTCTGGAAAGTTGGGAACCTGCTCAGGGGTTTGCAGCAAGAGCTGCCCCAGGGGCTGGGAGGAGAGGCACAGACACCTGCAGAGGCCCCACGTCCCCCAGGGCACGCCCAGCCCAGGGCACAGCAGCTCTGGATGGCTGGGTAAGGGAATGTGCCCTTCAAATCCTGCAGCGTGTCCTGCCAGTGACCCCCACCACGCCCTGGCAGCAGCCAGAACCTCCCCAGAGAGGACAAAGCCCTGTGTTGCACTCCCCTTCTGAGGCAGTCCTGGTGCACACGGGGCCATCAGCAGCATCCCTTCCAAACCCCATCACTGCAGGCAGGCACAGCAGACCTTGGGGAATGTTCTCTAAGCTTTTCCAGGGGGACTGAATTTAAACTTCCTGGTGGTAAATTTTTTATTTATTTATAGGGATAAAACACACTTTCAATGTCAAGAGAGATCCTTAAAAACATCCCGTAGTTTGAAACTCACAGACAAGAATTCATGCAAAAAGAGAATGTAAGATGTCCCACAGCAGGCTTCACACCAGGATGGCTTTTTGCCATATCCTGAAAAAATACGTGTCATGTTTGACCTAGACTAGAAGCTGCTGTTAGTCCTGTTTGATCTCCCTAAGAGAGGCAAATTCCTGGGAGAGCCACAGCAGCGGTGCCACCCTGCAGATGGCTTGTATGTTTGTCATGGGGCACACACACTTTCTCCTGCCCTCTCTTTAGCAAACTCAGCTCACAGACACCGTACGTGACAGGCTCTGAGCAGGGCTGCTTCGGTTTTGAGTGGCAGTTCAGCAGCACAAGCACACCCCGCTCAACACAAGGAGTGCAGGTTCCTTCCAGGCAATCCTCTGGAGCAGCTGTCCTGCCTTTAGGAGAGGAACCTCACTTGTGGGTGAAACTCCAGATCAACCCCCCTCAAACCTCTTTTGAAATGACACCACACCAGGCACGTTCCCTGCTGTGCAGCATTTTCTCTGTGGTGCTCCCCAACACCGCTGAGAGTTCCAGCGCTGATCCGAGGAGGAGAATACCCCCAAGAGAGACCCCGCTCTCCATCAGCCACACCTTGAGAATCACAGACCTCCAGGACCCGAGCGGGCAGCACAAATGCGGGGTGGCAGCAGCTCTCAGTCACCCCCTTTCACAAGCCCCAGTGAATCCCGTGCCCCTGCTGGGCTCTGCCAGTCACACTCAGCTCACAGCCCAAGGGCAGCTCTCCCAGCACTCCTGCTGAAGGAGCCCAGACTGCACTCAGTAAGCAAGAAATCAGTAAATGACACAGCCCTGTAAATTACATCCTCATTTTTGTCTCCAAAATGTGATTATACATAGATACCTACTACCAGGTGGAACATTAAGACAGATAATGGCAACCCAAGATTCTTTCTTTCTCAAGAGCTACAAATGAGGTTAACAGCTGCCAGCCACAAGCCTTGGAGTTGCAGAGGTATTTTTAATTTATATTACCTCCCTCCATGAAGTATACTGGGGTTTGGGGTTTGTTTATGGAGGGGTTTTGTTGGTTTTTGGTTTTTCTCTACACAGGAACAACAGCCAAGAAATGCTGAATCTACAAAGGAAACCACTCTTTCAAAAGATGTTTTTTCAATACAGTAACTTCACTGTGGGAACAGTTTTAAGCCACATGGGACAAAGCTGCTGCCTAACCTGCATCCACCTCACCACACAAAATACGGAAAATACTAATAACTTCTAGAAATGGTTATCCCATCAACTAAATGAGATTCATATCTGGTTGCAAAAAGCCAAGTCATATCTTTTTTTTGTTCATTAAGTATTTGCACATACAGAAAAAATTCATTGATAACGGCAATTGTTTAAAAGAAAGAGTTTGTTTTTCTTGAATTGGTTGAAAACATATTCTTAAAGCAAATCTGCATAAATACTTCAGCACAGCAGATAGAAATGAACATGCCTGCAGGATGCCATGGAGTAAAAATACACAGATGAGGCTGCTCATAATACCATATATTAGTAAATATAAAAATAGCAAATAACCATGAAATGCTTGAATCAGTGATGACTTCATGGAATTCCACTGTCTGAGGTGAATATTTCGCTCTGCAGAAAAGGATTGCAAACTCCTGCAAAAAGTCTTCGTAACCACTGCAATATATATGTCAAAAAATAAATTACTCTGAAGTCTGCTGCCCTGCCCTCTTTTAAAGAATTACATAAATCAGCAAATTCCTCACTTCCACTGAAATACTAATTAAAATAAAGGAAGGAGAACATTATCATTTTCCATGGAAAACTTGCCCTGGCCTTGGAGGGTTGCAATATTTCAGAGAACACAGTGGCAATGCATACTGGAATTCACCAAGGCAATAAAATAAGGAGGCAGAGCTGTTCTTAAACAGGAAGGTTCTGCAGCCCTCAGCACTGTCCTCACCAGAGAACTCCCATGCACTGGGGGAAAATTTGCTTTCACCACTGAGGGCACTCTACCTGACTTTTCCCACATTTTACAGTCAATTCTTGTGGGGCACCACTGGGTGATGCCCTGAGGAGCCAGGACACCAACTCCCCACTGGCACAGCTGGGCTGGCAGCTCTTTTCCAGCTGAGCCTATTCCAGGTTTGATCCAAACCCCTGGGTTTAAGGAAAGGCACCAGTGGACTTCGCTCAGGGTTGTGAGGGTTAATGAGCAATAGAGAAAGGGAGGGAAGTGCCTCATGATTGCTTTGTAGGACTGAAATCTCTCCCTGTGTTACCCGGCAGAGATGTCCCTTACGGCACTGCCAGAATGCTCCCATCACCTTTCCCTTTCCTGACTTACTTTGCATTCCTCTCTGGTTCATCTTTCACTCTCACAATTAAGTTTATTCCTGTCTATCATCACATTCATTTGCAAAAATCTGCAAAATGTCAAAAGTCAAAGAAATGCAAAATCACGAACTCAAAGGAGAGGGGGGAAATCGATGCTTCTGTGTCAAAAGTCAACTCGCCTATTTCAAAAAGCACTCTGCTGGATTTTATACTTTGAAAGGAGCCGTGGCTCTTGCTCAGATGTGTACTCAGATCTCCTGATATCTCCACAGCTGAAACAGCACAAAATCGACAACGTGGAACATTCAGCTACAGCACTTCTGCTCCGGGGCTCAGGGACCTGTCGGGACCACGGCAAAGGGTCCCAGCCTGCAGAGCTCTCAGCACTGCATTCAGGAAAGCTCTTTTCTGAAATCCCTCCTTAAAGCAAGGCTGAGTGCTGAACAGGAAACAGTAGGAAAAAATCAGCCCAGCATGTATTTATTTATTTTTTCCAAGGCTCTGTATTTCCACAGAATCCCTGCAGCCACAGCAGCTCCACAGGCTGTGTTTGCTCACACAGCACCCACTGGGTGACCAAAGGGGTATTTTGTATTTCACATACCAGTAGCAGTTCGTAAATCACAGGTGTGCTGCAGCATCTGGCGTGTATTTTAACTCACAGCAAGAAGATGGTTGATCAAACATAAAGGCAATGTGTAAAGCCTAAATTCAGTTTGAAGATGTGCCATAACAACTGCTGGAAAAGCAGGATCAGGTATTCTGGCAAACTAGGAATAAACAACTGCTCAACACCATTAACTCAGTACCATGGGCATTTCTAAGGAGATTTAGCCCCAGCTGGCTAAAAAGCTGAAGAGAAGGAGCAGTTTTGCTTCTATCAAGACTTCTTTTAGTTTTACTGTACCCACTTAATGAAGCATGAATTCTAATTTAGTCTGACACTTGGATATATTTTTAGATTTGATTTTTGCATCTTTTGTACACCCAATCTCCAAGCTAGGAACGTGCTGCAGGGTGCTAAACCGTGCACATTAAGGATGCCTTTTCCACGTAAACTGCCACAGCACGTGTGCAGAAGTGCCTGTGAAGGAAGATGACATTAGCACAGAAAGCATCTCCTTGTGGATGCAAAGATAATTTAAACAGAAGGTTTGCCAGTTCTTTGAGGTTTGCTGATACAGGCATTTGCCAAAAAGTTCACATTTGAATGGCAAGAACTTCATGGTCACTTCTGTCTGCTGCACACACGTGAGGCAGATGAACCTTTGGGCAGGACAGGGTACTTGGACAATACAAGTGTACTGTGAAGTTATCTAGAAATGACTGAAGCACCCTTTGATCATAAATACACAGCAGCAGTGGCAGCCAAGGGCTTGCCTGGAAAGCAATAAGTATCATGTGGGAGACAGATTTTTGGAGAATTCATAGCTGTTTTCCACATTTCCTTGGTTCCTTCAGAGGAAAGGGAAGATGGACACATGGGATAGAAAATATTGTTATCATTTCCAACCCTCCTTCATCCTTTTTCCCATGTTACTTATTTTAAGGTGAGTAATGGCCTGGCAAGCGATTGATAAATACGATGAAATGAGAGACACAGATGATAAAGCCAAAGCTAAATTTAACAGCAAATACTGTCATTCACTGCAGAGGATCAGAAGAGTGCAAAGCATCTGCTGGACGCTGCTCACAGCGTTTTTCTCATCAACACGTGCTCCCAGAAGAATGCCCGAGGGACAGAGTTACCTCAGCCCTGCAGGTACGCATCGCTCATTATTCCCGTTTCCAGCAGGGGTCATGCAGAACACGATCCAGGCACCCAGGGCAGCAGGTGTGGTGGCAAACCCAGCCCAACAGCCGGCTCCTGACCCCGGAGCTCGCCGTGTGGCCACGAACCCCGAGCAGGACCTGACACAGATGTTCAGGGAAGCACAGCGGCCACTCAGGCCAGGGAAACACAGCTCTGGGCACACCCACGAGTCCCACCAGCTGCTGCTGAGCTTGGAGAGCTTAAAATGAGACTGGAAGGATGACAAAGGTATCACTTCGTGACAGTGCCCGGAATTTGTTTAAAATCTGAAGAATAATCCAAGAGAAAACCAAAATAAGCAGCTCCTAGATATGTAAGTGGTCACACTGAGATGGCCTCACTACTCAAATAAACAAGGGTTATAAATAAATAGCAAGTTAATAAATAGCAAGGGTTATCCTAAAGTACCTAGAGGCAGACACAGGTGGGGGAATCTTTCCAAACTCTCATTTAGCTCTTACCATTATTACCCCATTAATGCTGTTGCGTAATTAATAACCTAGTTTACATTGCAATATGACAAAGATTAAGTAAAGAATCCCCAGTGTCTAATTTGCCTGAAGGTATGGACATACAGTATCCTTTAGTTTGTGGGCTGTGAAAATCAGCTCCAGTGCTCACACCTTGGCTTTCCATTGCCCCTTGAACCCCCTGGTCCATCTCCAGCGAGCTGGGAGGGCAGGGACTGATTTTGGGAGCCAGCCCGGATTAGGCTGTGCTCACTCACACCGAGGAGGGTTTATAGAGGGGTAACACACCAAGGACCCAAATTACGAAGCTCTCCCTGGGAAAGCTGCAACGTGAATGAAAGTGGCAGATCCAAGTCAACGAGCTCATTATGAGCAGTTCTAGGATAAACGTGCCACAGGATTATTTTACTGTGACTGTGGCATGGCCTCTCCATGCTCGTGTCCCCCACTGTGAGTCAGCCCCTGCACACTCCCAGTTCCCAGGCACTCCAGAGGAGGATGAGTAATGAATATTTTGCAGTATTACTGTTTTATGTGGTCTCGTGGTGGCAAAAGCTGAGCACTCGTGATTAAATGGAGGAAGTTAAAAGGTGCTGTCAACAGCGTCTTTCTCTCAAAAGGTTTTATTTCTTCACCATTCTTGCTCTTGTTGCTTTAAGTAGAGAAAAATGCTGTGGTAGTGATTTCTTTATTAGAAATGTCAGTAGGGTCTGCCAAACTTTAATCAGTTCACTCTGCTGTTAGACCAGACTGGCATAAACTTTCTTTATGAAATAAATGCCTACTCTATTGAGCTTACTATTAAAATACTGCAAAATCCTCCAAAATGTAGAATACAGTATTATCTAGCCATCAGTTTGAATGTAAAATATGTTAATCCCCAGGGATGGGGAACCACTGCTGTCAAAGACTTCAGCCAGTGCTGCTGACCTTCCCCATTCAAACCCTTTTTTTGCTCGAGTTTTAAGTGACTGTGGGCAGGGTTTCTCTTCCCCCCTTCTATGCTGGCACATTCAGTGCTCCCGTGTCCCTAACCCAAGCCCAGCTGGGGCTGACCTGCCAAGCTGCCACCTCTGAGCACAGCTGAGGGAGCTGTCACTTCACAACTTTGAAGTTGACTGATTCTCTTTCTTGCTCTGATCCCAGGGGTATTAATTCCCCAGAGAGAAAGTCAAGTCTGCCACAACAGTCTGGCCTAAGACTTGACAGGTTTATCTCCTGTTGGTCACTCTGGAACCAGATAAGAAACGGTGAGAACTTTCTTCTCTTTGTTCTGTGTCACCACTGATGAGCAGTAGGGAAAGGAGAAACTGAAGCAAGCACAGAAAAATGGAGAAAGATTTCAATTCCACTTGGTCAGGATTGTTAATGAAACCAATAATGTACCTACCTGACTGGGACACCACCACCCCGACAGTACTCAAGCATTTTTGAAAATCAGATCTCAGTTCAGTTTTTAATTCGAAAAATTCAGATTTGATGCATGCAAAATCCTCTACTCACCCTAGAATATCTTTCTCATGTTTACTATAAGAGCCCACATTATTCCCATGCTCCAAGGCTGCCCATCCAACAATTAATTTCCAATAAATGGTTCAAGAAAATGTAGTTGCTGAAATTCAAGCAAGAGTCCAAATCCTACTGGTGCCAGTAAGATTCCAGGTTAAACTGAAATACTTCAGGGACTCAGGAGCAAGGGAGGGGGTAGAACTTGTGCTCCAGGGCAGCCTTACAGAGGTAGGTTGCCAAGAAGCGAACACTGCAGGATAGTCATTATGCAATACCCACACTTCTAGAACTCAGGTATGACTTGTCTCATAATGGTCTCTCTCCTTGGCTAACCACACCAGTCCAGGATGCTCTGTGAAGAGCAATCACTTGGTTTTTTTAGCTTTCCCATAGTTTTATCTACTGCCAGAAGCTGGGTATTGGTTCCACTGGCTGATCCCCCTCCTCTGTGTGGCAGCAGGAGCAATCAAGAGCAGACTTAAGTATGTGCATATTAACGAAGTGCAACGGAACAAATGGTGCCAGTGCTCACTGAAGGGATACATCTTCCAGCCAAAGATCCAATAATCATTTCAAGAAAAAGAACAGGAACCTCAACAGCTTGTGAGGCTTTCAGTTTCTTCAAAACAAAACAACAGGGGCAGAGAGAAATAAGTTGAGAATTTCATATAAACTCCATTGTTTGAGGCTGGGTTCCTCGAGGTTGAGCTAAAAGAAGGAAATTCCATCTTTCAGCCTTGGTGGATTTTTCCTGGCTGCTCATTTCCTGCAAGACACTAAGGAGGAATCATGACAGATGACTCCTCTGCACTATCCATTTACCACAGTTTTAAAGCAGAGATCAGAAAATTTATTGGATTTTGCCTGAAAAAGAGACAGCATGTAATAACCCTTGTCTAGGAAAGATAAATAACATGCTGAGTGGAGGTAGAAAACCACCTTATCTGTTAATTGTAAGGAAAACTGTAAAATCAGTAGGAATATAACAAACCAGTCAAAACAAGCTTCAAATTTCCCTTCAGGTGTGAGCAGTGAAGGAGTGCCCATTTCCAAGAGTCACTGCTGTCACTTTCCACACTGCCAGTGCCCTGCTGGTGCCTCCTCTCCCACATTTCCATTGTGGCTGTTTCATTTGAGGGATGCCAGCTTTTCCCTGCAGCCACTAAAGCCTCTCTCAGCGGCCAGCGTGTGGATTCCTGCCCCAGCAGAGCACCCGGGTCCGTGCTCAGGTCTGAAGAACCAGTGCCCGTTCCAGCTGCGAGGTGCAGGGCACAGAAATGAAATGGGTGAGAAGTTAGCCTCCCTAACACTGTGGCTGTTAGGCTACGGCGATCTAACCACAACACAAACCCCTCAGAAGGGAGAAGGCAAAAAAGCACTTTATCAACACGCCTACACCTTCTGTAGCGTGGTTCGCTAAGAGAGAACGGACTGGCTAAGAGAAGATACAGTAAACCCACTGGCCAGGAACAGACAGCTCCCCTTGAGAACAGGAGAAACGTCACAGCCGCGCAATCTAGACAAACACCAGGGGTTCGTTTCGTTTAAATTCTTTTCTCCTGCTTCCCCAGGACCAGCCTGGGAAGGCTCGAGCTTCTCTCGCTGATGGCCCTTAGAACCCACAAAGGACCAAAAGAGCAGCATCTCAACTCCCGCGAAATCTCATCTTCCTTCCCGTGGCAGCCCCACGGCTCCTGCGGCCCGTCCCCGAGAGCCCCGGGTGCCGGTGCCCGGTGCCAGCCCGAGCTGCAGGGCGCGCTCAGCCCTTCTCCCAGCGAGCAGCAGCCGGCTGCCCTGCAGCTCTGCCAGCCCGCGGGCAAGGGGCCTGCAGGAAAGGGCCGGGCCGGGCACCGCACCAGCACGGCAGCCTTGGAATCCTCCCGCAAAACGACCTTCACTGCTCATCCCGTGCTGAGCTCTCCAACCCAGACAGCGAGGAGGAAAACGTGAAGAATTTCCCCTTCGGCACGCAGAGGGACGTGCCCACTCAAGTGCCCGCTCCAGCAGCACAGTTCCATTAAGACAAAAAGCTCCTGCAATTTTGGACAGGCAGGAAAAGAGCACAAAGCTCCCACTGAGAATATGTACACAGCATTAATTCATTTAATGTTGTTTCTCTGACCAAAAAATGTTCAAATGTTTTCATCTAATGCATCTAATATAGTTAATGACCTGACAAGGAATTCAGACACTGCCCCAAGAGAAGAGGAAATAGAATGGTCTAAATAAAACATGACTTTAAATGGGGTGGAAATCACAACTTTCTTTACATATGAAAGATGTTTCCTTCACTAGGATTTATCTAAGGGAAGTGGGAAATTGTATAAATTCTAAATTAAGCCCCAGAGGCTATTCACACTGTCCTTTAAATAAAATTAAACACCCACTCAGAGCCTTGGCAAACGAATAAATGTTACAAGCGAACAGAGTGAAGTATTTTTTAGGAGCTACACAGACAAAAGGGGTTTAATTGGGTTTCACGGGGAGAGGGACAACATTTTCCTATTCTGAAGTCAGAATTTTAAAAAAAGAATTGCACTAGCAGAGGTTTTCAGCTGTAAGAGTACATTCCATTTGAATGTGCCCCACATGCACCAATACTTAACATTTAGATTAAGTTAGCAAAAATTGGCTGTATGATGAAAGCCACCCCAGGAGCTGGGCACGCACATTTTTCCAAGTGCATGCCAGAAGCAGTTTCCATTTCCAAGTTAGGCTAAGCACAAAAATCAAAGTGACTGCACTAGCACTGATCCAAGGACGTTACATGTGCCACGCCAGAACTGAACAGCAAAGAAAACATTTAAACTCTTCTGGTTCTTCAGTCATTCTGGAATGGAAAGCTGACCAAAGACAAACCCAGTTAACTTAACACTGCTGCTAATTATTCTTTTTGAAATGGAAAATTTCTGCATACACAATAGTCTTCAGAATAAAATATCTTCATTCCTATTAACTGAGAAGGTGGCATGAAGTAATTCCTTTGACCCAGGTGCTATTATTAAATTAATTACATGTCTAATTTCTATTAGAGGGAGTTAGGGAATAATAAACAGATTCAATATAAATATACTAACAAATCAAAGCTATTAAAAAATAGGTGTAAATTTTCCAGCCTCCAAGAAATAAAGAACTACTGCCCAAAGTGCTGCTTGCAAAACCTGGTGCCTAAATTTAAGTCATAATTTGATGTCAGTCTATTACAGGGTCAAAAAAATACAGAACGGGATCCATGACAGATAAAAATTCTTGTTACTAAATTATTCCTGCAAATGGAGAAACTCAGGGAACCACTTGTTGGTTTGACTGAAGGGAACAGAAGTACCAGGCAAGGCAAAGGCTGAGTTTCCCACACAGAACAGCACAAGAAAAACGCTGCGCTGACTGCTGAGACAATTCACAGCTACCAAAACCATTTGTATTTTCAGTGGTGCCAGCACCTATAGCATAAAATGCCCTCTCATTTCAAGATTACCACATTTCCCAAACCAAAACTCGACAGCCATAATCTGTTAAATCTCCTATCTCCTTATGTTGCAAGCCAGCCTCTCTCTCAGCTGTTAGCCTCAACTGAGACTGCCTTCACTCAAACGCTCTCTCCAGGTAACAAGCACCAAGCTTTTTTGTTAGGTAATGTTTTCCCTTCCTTCAGACCTTTTCCATCTGTTCAGTTGTTTACTGACAGGGGAAACCAATTCCAAGGCAGACAGTGGTACAGAACTGAATATATTTCTGCATTTCATGTGTGGTTTTTTTCCTTTGTGTCTTCCCCAAATTATGTATTTGTTCAGCTCTGATCTAAAGGGACAAAGAGGGCAGGGCCTTTTTCTTTTAGTTTTTCTTTAATAATACTCAAAAAATACTTTACTAAAGAAATCTTGTTATGGTTATATCATTGGCAAAACTCCATCCCAAAATAATAAGGGTCAAGCTCATAATCCTTGTTCGAGCAAATTCACATTCAGCCCCAAAAAGCACAAGCCAAGAGAGCTTCAGCCTTTATCTCCAACTGCCCTGTGTTGGTTCAGTCAATGAGGACTTCAAAAGCAGCAAGAGACACCAAAACCAGGAGGAACTGGCTGCACAAACCCTCATCCACCTTCCCCTCTCGATTCTGCTCCTCTTTTTTACCTCCTCTTAGTCTGCCACACCTATCAGACATCCTTGGCTTTTAGCAACAGATGATGATTATAGGGTGATTTCCCCCAGTAACACTTTCTCAGCAATGCTTTCCTGTTCTCCAAGTGACTGAAGAACAGCACTGGACCAAATTTACCAGCTAATAACAAACAGGCTTACTGGTTCATCTTGCTGAATACTTCTCATGTAGTTTTCTAGCCCTTTCCTCCCCAAAGCAAGCTTGGGAAAGCTTTTTTCATTGGCTTCTTTGACTGCCAGACATCTTAATCACATGGTATGTCTCCATTTCTGCTGCGTCTTTGTTCATTTACTTTTTATGATCCTCTAAAAGAATTTGAATGCTAACTTGTAAAACAAGGATTCCTTGTTGCCAGGATGGGTATTTTACTTCTGGTAGGAATCTGATAAAGGCACAGGCAGTACACATCCAGATCTATTCCAGAAACCCACTAAAAATACTACAGGAAACCTGCTTTAAAATCTCATTTTCAAAACATTTTGCAAAGAATTTGTGCAAAATTCCTTATCATTCAACTGGGCATGTTCACACCCACCAGCATTTTAACCAGAACAACTTTTGATCTCTGCCTTTCAACCTGAAATTGAAAATATTTTATACTCCCACCTCTTCCAGCACACTCAGTCTCCATGGAGACTACAGGACCATCACTTTTTTTTTTTTAATTAACACCATGGCCATATGTCACTTGAGTGCAAATGCAGGGAAATTTTCATGGGCTTTCCACTCATTTCAGTGGGATTATAGGGCAGTGAACCTTGAACAGGGAGAGCTCCACACAGGGCCTCCTTGTAAGACTGTAAAAGCAGTTACACACCTCAGGAGAAGATCCAGTGGAACCCAGCAGTTAAGTGAGTGCAGGACTTCCCACAGAATGATGTTCACTATATCTCTAGATTTGTTCTTATAAGCCTTCTATCCAAAATTTTCAGAAGCTTTTACAGACTCTAAGCACGTAATGCTTAATATCATCCCTCAGTGGCAGGACCAGGCGTCACAATGTCCCCACTCTTTATGTGAAAACCCAAACCAGGAATGGATCACCCCTCGTGTGAGGTCACAGCAAACGTGCTGCTGCTGCTGGAGCCACGGATTCGCCGCGCCCTCTCCTCCTCCTGCAGCTGCTCCCTGCTCTGGCCCTCACCTGGGATGGGCAAAGAGCCGTTCTGGGGACCCAACCCAGCATCTGGCAGTGCTGCTCTCTGCCACTTCAATGCCCAAACCAGCTCCCGGCCAGACAGAGCAGAGGCAGGAAGGGAAGGAAGGTGCTGCCCTCGCAGCAGGCACAGCCCTTCACTCACTGAGGGCACACACGCAATAGGAAAAGCCTCAGAGCTGCTGACAGACCTGCAGCTGAGCAGAGTGACTGCTGGACAGAGCTGCAGCTGAGCAGAGTGACCGCTGGACAGAGCTGCAGCTGAGCAGAGTGACCGCTGGACAGAGCTGCAGCTGAGCAGAGTGACCGCTGGACAGAGCTGCAGCTGAGCAGAGTGACCGCTGGACAGACCTGCAGCTGAGCAGTGACTGCTGGACAGAGCTGCAGCTGAGCAGAGTGACTGCTGGACAGAGCTGCAGCTGAGCAGTGACTGCTGGACAGAGCTGCAGCTGAGCAGTGACCGCTGGACAGAGCTGCAGCTGAGCAGAGTGACTGCTGGACAGACCTGCAGCTGAGCAGTGACCGCTGGACAGAGCTGCAGCTGAGCAGTGACCGCTGGACAGAGCTGCAGCTGAGCAGTGACTGCTGGACAGAGCTGCAGCTGAGGAATGTGACCAATGAACAAACCTGCAGCTGAGGAATGTGATTCCTGACATACCTCAGGTCTAATGAAGGTCCAGGCTGCACAACCTGCACCATGCACAAGTCTGTTAAGTCACCTGTGCTATAAATGCAGCAACACTTTTTATGGTAAATGAACACAGACAATGAAAATACCTCAATGAAAAGACCCTTTTTTCCACTGGAGATATTTATATTCGGCAAGCCCTGACACCAGAAGACTTCATTTCCCTTTGGAGCAGAGTGTGACTGCAGTCTCGCAGCTGCTGAGGCCAGCAGCCCACTGTCCTCATCTTGCACTCTTCTCTTCCCTGCCTCCATTTAAAAAACAGTAACAGAACAAGAAAGAGCAAAAGTGAACAGGTGTGGCTCAGAACCTTTTGCGAAATGAACCGAGAAAAGTTTGGAATTCAAATCACATTTTCCTATCAGGGAGAGACCCCTCAATACCAAAACATGTTCCTCCTCTGTGCCCTTCTTAAGACATGAATTGGGGTTGTACTTTCAAGAGCCTGCAGAGAAGCACAGAGGAAAAGCTATCGACTATGTGATTTTGAAGAGGGATGAGGGGATAGTGCTTTGCTTTGTACACTGTCTGTGAATCAGCCCAGGATCTATACAGGAGTAGCAACAGGGCTGATCAATCTTTATTCCTACACAATCAAGCAAAGCTGCATCTTCAAGTCCCTTTCCTGACAGCTCATAAAACGATGGTATTGATCACAACGCCCGAATTTGTAGTTTTGACAATAAAAGCAATTTGTTTGGGGAGGGAAATAGCCATATGAGGTGAATGCACGTGGTTTATTAACTTCAAAAAATAACTCTTCTGAGCAGTAATATGAAAGGTTAGACAGAACTTTTTAACCTTGAAGATTCTAACTTCCATTCTCCCTGGTAAGACACTCCCCTCTGGAGAGAGCCTGTGTTTTAGTTTGGGAGTCAAGCAGAGGCAGCAAGGCGTGCCTCCCTGCTCGGCTGGTGTTCGTGTGCTGTTCTAGGTGAGCCTGCTCCATTCATCCCAGGTCAGGAGGAACTGCAGGGATCACACAGAATTCATCTCTCGGGGCTCCTGCTGCCTCACCAAGTCCTTTCTGTTGCTGTAAGGCAGAACCAGCCCAGCTGTCAGACCCAACCCCAGGCCTGAGCCAGCTGCACTGCCCATGCTCCTGGGGAACAGATGGAAGAGCAAAGATTCTCCACTGGAGGGGTAGGCAAGGATGTTCCTCACCCACAGAGAGGCTGGCAATCACCACTGCTTGTCCTAACCCTGCACAGCTCCTCTGCCTGAAGCTCTGCCCCAGGGGTCTCTGCAGGGACCTGAGCCATTCCATCTCCCAGCACCGAGTGTGCTATGAGGAACCATCCAGTGACAAATCAGCTCGTGGGAAAGTGGAGAGGGTACTGAGGAAAAGAGGAAAGGGCAGCTGCACAGAGCAGTTCTCCAGATGAACAGATGATACTCGGCTCAGGAGGCAGCTGCAGCTCCTGGTTAGGCACAGGTAGATCGAGCCCTTGGGACTGGCAGCACTAAGCACAGCCCTCCAAACACACCCGGGCTGGCACTGACCAGGAGAGAAGAGCACTGGAAATGCCTTCCCTGCATCCCAGTGGAAGGGAACTCTTCCACCTGCCTTCCAGAACACGGCTTGCAGCCTTCCCCCAGGTCCACACGCTGGTCATTAAGCACCAAAGCCAGGTCTGCACTACTGAGCCGAGATTTTCTGCCCATTACTTAAGCATGGAAAAGAAGAGGCTCCGTGAGGATGGAGCAAGAAAAAGCCACTTTCCTACAGAACTCTGTTTCATGCTTGACTGGCTCTTGTGTCCAAGAAGCTATAAACTCTTATTTAAGATTTTTCCATAATTACCTATTGGTAAGAATTCAGCTGCCTGGAGACTCTCCATTATGTTTTTCCTCTGCTCTGTGTATTTTCATGACACAGACAAGAAATAACCATCTCTGAGTCAGCTTTGCTGCTGTCAAATCTAAGGCACACTTGCACAGGCAGCATGACACTCATCTCCTCACAAAACCTGGCTAAAATCCCCTTTTTTCTCCAAAGGAAAAAAACAAATTAAATTAATGAAAAATTGACCTAGCTGTAGTTACTTATTTTATTTCCTTCATTAATAATGACAAATGTATTCTGGAGTTAACACATGTGTAGTACTGCTGGCTGTATTTATGACAGAAATAAGCCTAAGTTCTTTCCTTTGAAATAAAACATCCTACACCTATTATTAGCGAGAGATCTGCACAACACACTCCAGCACTTAAATATATCCACTTGCCTGTTGACACTTCTCTGAAATAGGAGGAATATTATAATGTTAAAAATAGAAAGCATGAATATTGTTGATGTGTAAACAAAAAAGAAAGCAATATCCACGGCGCACAGAAATAATATGCAAATTAAGAGCTAATGTAGCTACGGAAAAAAAAACTCATCTTGTAGGAGAAAAAAGTTTGAGAAATTGACTTGACATCTTTATGCACATTCTTTGAGATGTGGCTCACACAGCACAAATATCAGGTGAATTTAATCTACAATATATTGAAATTGCAATCGCCTAATATCTCATACATGTATGTAACATAATTTGAATTATTAGTCATGGAAATCACTCTTAAGGCCTGATATGCTGCTGCATGAATTTCTTTCATATTTCTACCCAGGCCTTGGGGGGTGGGGGGAGCAGCAAAAGCTGTGTGCATTTCTTTGCAACTACATCACATTTTTTCCTTGAAAGCTTCTGGAGTTTTCCAGATCCTTGAGCCTCTCCAGGCTCAAGTTTTGTAGAGGACTGTGGGGATTGAAGCTGCTTATGGTCAGTGCCTTCACATCTGCTTAGCAGCTGTCAGAGCAGCCTTTGCAGTGATACTCACTCCCCTTAACAGGAGAGATACACATTCCTGCACACCTCCAATAACGTTAAATCCTTCCCAAGTACTATCCGTAGAAAATCAAATGCATTCAAATTGTTCCTTTTTTCCTAGGTCTGTACTAAATGAAAGCCCTCCCTCTGCATTTCTCTTCTCCAGTAACACTTTTCTCTAAAGCAGTAGCACCTTGTAACAGAGCACATGACTCTGTTAACTTTAATGCCTTAGTTTTGTGACAATTAAGGAAGAGGTATTCAGCAGAATGAACTGACACACCAGACTGTTTGAAGTGTCCTTTCATCTTCTGGATGATTTTAAAAGTTCGGCTGCTTGCTTCATTTAGAGATCAGACTAAAGCACATCCCTGCTCCCCCTCTTCCCTTCCTTGTCAAAAAGCTGTGACAGCCTGGAGAAATATTGTCTGTCTTGCATGCAGCCACTGCCCCGGAGGTGCAATGCTACAGATGAGCTCAATACAGCCGGTTTCACTGCTAATTTCAGAGAGCATGTAGAGCTGCTTCTTCCCCTGGCTTAACAGACAAATTGACTTTCTAATTTTAGAACAGGAGACTTCTGCACAGGCACAGACCAAAAATGCTCTTTTTCTGATGGATCTAAATACAGATTTATGCTCTGAAAAACCATAGCACCTGAGGGACTTCAAGCTTGCCATGAAAAATGGTATTTAGGAATGTTGCCCCACCGCCAGATGTTTAAATAACAATGCTGATGTTGCTTGTTCCTTGGGATGTGCCAGTTTAAAACAGGCCTGGCTACCCTACATTACAACATTAAAACAAGGTTGGGGGTACAAATGAAGTGCTGTAATTACTCCTTCCTGTGTTTGCATTGTAAGGACCTTCATAAATATACATCCTGCTTTTCCTTGTAGACTGCATCTAAATATTTGCTTTCTCTGCTCTGCCCCTGGCAAAACTCTTCCTTTTCCACGTTAAAAAGTTCCATTTATTGCATCTTTTTTGTGATGGAAAATTAAATATTCAGTCTCTGAAGTGAAAGGGGGTGAGAGCATCATCTTCACCCCGGCTGGGCAGCGGGGCTGCATCCCCAGGGATGTGCTTGACAGCAATTCTCTACCTAAGAGTTGTTCTCACCTGACCGGTAATTGTGCATTTCCATACAATTAAAACTCGGCAGTTTCTGGCGGAAGCACCTGGATGATCATTAGCACCTCATTAGGACTTTTGGGTGTGTTTACAAGTCCTGATTACAACTGAAGAGTAAAATCTTTATTTGTGGTTTACCTAAGAAGCAGAAGCAGCATTTCTTTTCATAAACAGAATTAATCCCTTAAACCACTGAACAAGAGATATTTTCCGAGAGAATTACATAAGAATGATGAGAGTGCCAAAACCATAAACCTAAAGTAAAGAGCAAAAATACAGCTTTTACAAAACAACTGCCGATTCCCACCATCTCAGAGATTCAATCATAAGGCTGCATTTCTAAAACTGTCATTTATCCCAAAACTCTGGAGACAGCTAAATTCCTGATCCTTTGCTGCTGAGAGCCACTGCAAACAAGATTTATTTTCATGTCCTTTATGAGAACAAAGTCTTGATTTTTGAACAAATAGTAATTTTTCATCAAGACATTGTAATTCTCTTTGAGACTCTTAAGGACTAAGTCAGAGGTTTATCTTCCTCAAATATAGAAACCAAATGCAGAATAAACCCACAACCCCCCTCTCTTCCTCAGCGTTCTAGGTATTGAATGTGCATAAAATCAAACCTGATTCAGTTTATCAGAACCTAAAAAGAATTGCAATATAGACAATAGGTATGCACTGAACGTGTAAACACACTTCTAACATAAAACAGACATTGGTGAGATCATGGGAATATAATGTTTGGGCTTAAAGCTACAAAAAAATTAAGATCATTCAAAATTATTTGTTGCACCATCCTCCATTCCATAGTTGACAACTTGGCAAAAAAATGAAGCTATAAAATGAGGATACAAATTTCCATGTTAGAGGTGTATCTAGCTTTTGGGGAAACCAGTTAAATTGTAGCCATTTTGCCATGTGCACTAGAATTTAGGAGAACAGCATTGTCTGTTTATATTAAAGGATGCTGAGAATTGGAAATCAGCATTCAAAAATAGAAGAACATTATGAAGTTCCCTATGCTTCCAAGCAAAGACTCAAAGACTCCAATTTGGATAAATTTTGGGTTTGGCATCCAAAATGCGAACCAGAACTTTGTTTTCCCTATAAAAATCTACCCCAATTTTTTTCCAAACTGTGGATCTTGGGACAGGAGGGAGACGTTATTTTGAAACACGTGTCACATCCAGGCTTGTCAGAGCTTGTCTGCCAAACTCCTCTGTGCCCATGGTCCTGTGGAACAAGCACCATGTGTTCATGTGAGACTGTTCCTCATGAATATGCGCCAGAGATTCACTCCAACACGTCCTCGTTTCTGCAGCTTCTGAAAGCTCCTCGCTGTGGATCTGACAAGTGCATAATGTATGGACAACACACACAATGCACTCTACATACATTAGACTTATTCATTCTGTGCTCGTTCTTTAGAGTCATCTTTTGTTCTCTTCCAGCCTGTTGTTTTCCTTGCCTTCACTACCTCACACAAAGACCTGCGTGTGTCTGTAAGAAAATTAATTGCTTCGACAATTAACAGGAAAATGCATCTGAGAGGAAACACTTCATAATCGATCTGTTTCCAGGTACAATATTTGCCACTCAGGAATAGATTAATTGGATTGAAAATTACTCAAGCTAATTATTTTCTCTCTAGTATGCGATTAAATGGAAGAGTCTAATAAGTGGAAAATGAAGAAGTTTCACTCAGCACTTCATGAGTTCACAGTGAAAGGCCCAGTTCTAGTCCTAATTTCAAGGATTCTGCTCACCCTGTGACCAAGGACTTGCTGAAGGAGTGTGTGGCTCTGGGTCACAGGTAAGACTTCTAGAAAAGATAGTATCTTGTCAACATTGAAAGTGTTTTCAAGTATTTCAGCTAAAGCTGAGGAAAAGGCAGGCAGGCATTCCTGCAACATGCCAGGGAAAATTTATCTTAAGAATCACTGGAGATAGTAGCCATCCATTCAGCTAATTGCACATTTGAATATTAGCTTCAGGTAACCCCTGGAAGTAAGGATAACACGAGCACATCCGCCTAAGTGCAGGCGATCCTCACTCCCACCCTGCCCGTGAATCCCGGGCAGTCACATCACAGCCACGGGGTCTGGATCCTCCTGGAAACGGAGACAGCGTGGATGCCCCGTGCCAGGGGCCACATTCCCATGGGCTGCGCCTTCACAGCATAGGAAAGAGAACCACACAATGAACCAAGTTCAACCTGTGACCTAACACCACCTCACCAACTAACCCATGGCACTGAGTGCCACGTCCAGGGACCCCGACTCCAGCAGCTCCCTGGGCAGCCCATCCCGGTGCCCAGTCACTCTTTCAGTGAAGAATTTTTTCCTGCGTCCAGCCTAATGGTCAGCCTAGGCCACTCTCACATCACAGGCAGAACAGCAGAGCTAGCAAATACTCAAATTTCCAAGTATACCTAATACAAACCTGTATTTATACTTCTGACACAGAGAACTCTGCGGGTTCCTGAGTAGCAAAAGGGAAATAACTCTGGTAACTCCTGTACTTTGTCAAAGACTCATGCAACAAGCCTCTCGTCCCTTCCTGGCTCGCTCATTTGCCACAGACAGTACAGCCTGAATCCCCACTCCTACACACTCTAAAATGTACTTTTTTCTAACTTCTTATCGTGCCCTTTTTCCCGTGCATTCCTCTGCTCAGATCCGGCGTCACGCTATGGGACGCGGGACACGATTCACAGCTCCCACGGCGAGCGCGGATCTCAAAGGGAGATCCAAGATCCAGCCCCAGCAGAGGCGCAAACGCAAAGCGCACTGCACCTTCCACCAGCTCTAGGCAACGCTGCGGAATTACGCTCAGACTACGCCTCGGGTGGCAAACGTTTGCCAAGTGGGCTGTAGAGGTGCAGGCACGGCAGATTGCCATCAGGGGAGGAATGAATCACACTGCACACTCCTTTCACGGAACCCGGAACAGCCAGGCCGCTCGGAGCCCCGCAGCTCAAGCCCTGTCCCGTTCCCAGTTCTCACTCTCGCGCGTCTGTGTCACACCCGGCGACACCCACAGAGACCAGGCATCCTAAACACCCCAATTCTGTCGCTGGCACGGACGCAAACAGAAACTACAAAAAGAGATCTAAGACGCACCAGTAATTCAGAGAACTGTGCCAGTGATGTAACTCCACAATGAGCGCTGAAGCCACAAAATAATGCAAACACCCAGTGAACTCAGCCTTGCACTGGCAGTTGGAATTTATTTAGGATTGGTTTTATGATTTAGAAGGATGCCAGACTGTGCTGCATAATTCCCTTAACCTTCTGGCCCACGCTTTGTTGTGTGTTGATTTAGATGTAACAGATTGATTTTTCCATCCAAAACATGGGAATTCCCATGTCCCAAGAGCAACAGGAATATTTTTAGCCTCAGCTCATATTTTAAGTCATCCACTCGACTTTCCAACTCTCTCAGTAATTAGTATTACTTCTTACAAGATTTCCTCCAAGGGAAAAAAAAAAATCAACAGCACCATTACAGATATTTTCACAAGACACACTTCTGCATTTAATATTAGATTTTTAATAGACAGGAGATTACTCACTTGCTGTCTCTTGTAATAGAAAGCAAACTGGTCTTGTCCCACTGGAATTGTTATTTTGAGCCTCTGGGCTACTAAAGGTTTAAGAACTACAGTGCTGAGTATCACAAACACAGAGCAAGCATAACGATGATGAATCCTGAAGGTTCTTAAGGGAAATAATTCTTTCTCAAGTTTAAAATTATATTTATTACACTGAGTAACACCAGGGCAAAAATACAGACACTAAATATGAATGAGGTTATCCAGAGTATTGGCAACATCCTTTAGCTACTTCCACACCAGCCAGAAAGAAGGGCCCCTGCTCTACAGGGGGGTGACAGAATACCCCCAGAACACCTGCACATCATCCAGGAAGAGAGGAAAAATTTCCCAGCATATCCATGAATTAACTGCCTTTTCTGTGACTGACTTCTATCAGCAAACTACTTCACCTTAGACAGTTTCCCTCAAATTATGTGATCCCAGTTCGTCACGCCAAGAACTCTCAATGAAAGAGGATTAAGCCCTAAACGTTATTGTCTGGAGATCAATTAATAGCAGAGCTGCAGTGCCTTCAGAAGACTCCCTGACAATTCCTTTTAGCTGTTCATGCTGAACATTGTGCTACAGAACCTCATTTTATCCACATTACTGCATGGATAACTCCGAGAGAACGAGCCTGATTTCCAGCGCATCACAGACAGCTTTGTGTCTAGAGAACCTCGTGAAATGCCAGAAGTGAACCTCTGACTACTCCCATGTGAGCATTAGAAACTGGTCTCTCGTTACGTGAGCACAGGAATCATCACAATTCCTCACGGGACTTCTCAGGTTCATCCACCTCTGAGCCATCGCAGTAACTGCTGCTGAAGCCAGCACACCTTTCCTTGTACTCCTAGCTGAGTTCATGAACAAGGGAATATTGAGTACCCGTTCTATGTTCAGTTTCTGTATCCTTTGGGAACCCCATACATGAAGTACCTATGGACCCCTGCTTTCCGTGACTATCTTTGTACATAAAGTAAAAGCCAGTAAGGTTTAATCCAAAAATACAAAGGGGATGACATGCTTTCAGATGAACTAGGCCAGGAAATGAAATCCATCCTCCTTACAAGCAGCCAGAATTCCTTCTCTTCAAAGCTGTGCCCGGAGGCCACAGCTGGCTGAGCTGGGGTGGGTTACCCTGATGCTGCCATACGGGAACATGGAACTGCTCCAGCTCAAATTAAGGAACGCTTTTCCAGGTTGTCTTCAGCTGTGACTTTGCAGAGAACACAGAATTTCCTCCCAGGGTTTCTGGATATACAGAGGAGGACTCCAGAGCCGTGCTGGAGGTGGTGGACAGCCAGGGAACGGCCACTGGCCCTGAGGACACCAGGCTGCAGTCCCCACTGTCTGTCATTAGCCCTGGACTTACTTCCCACCCGGAACACGCTGTCACAAAAGCAGAGCCACCTGCTGCAAAGCCCTCAGAAAGGAACATGACATCTTCATCAGCTGATTGCATGCACTCAGGAACTGTATCGCTTCTCCCACAGGCAGTGAGAGCTGTCCCTGGGTCCGTGAGCCAGCACAGCTGGGACAGCAGCCCCCCCTCAGCTCCAGGGCTCCAGCCCTCGGGAAGCTGCGGGCTTTGGGGCACCACAGGAGTGACGCGTCCCTGAACGAGGGAACCTCTTCTTTTGAACGACTTCCAAGGACAGGTCTGAGCCTCACCTTTCCCACTTTCAACAGCATCGTGCTCCAAACCAGAGGAACAGGAATTGCTCTCTAAGGAGAAGCCAAGGTTCAGCTGAGATTAGAGGGAATCACCTTTGCACTCTGAGCTGAAATTCCCTGTGTTATCTCCTCCACGAGAGTGTCAGAGGGACAGGAGTCCCCCCTAAGATGCCTTTGAAGTGCTTTCTGCAATTTTTGTTTTTAAATGAATGAGTCTCAAACCAGCAGGTGAAAAAGTTGGCTAATAATGCCTTTATCTAAAAACTGGTTATTATTTCATCTCCTTCCTTCTGATTTGATTCAAGATGATAACCATAAACATTTTTTCCTAGCGTATTAGCACCGAATAGAATGATTTCAAGAAAAATTCCTGCATTTCTTGCTAAATAAAATAGTTTTCTTTTTTTTTTAAAATGGAAAAAGTGGGTCAGTGTGTAAAATAATAATGCACTGAGGCGTGGTTCAGACAAATTTATTTTGCCTCAGCATCTCAGGAGGTTCTCTCTCTGAGGGCACATTTAAGCTTTAAAGTGAGAAATAGAGGGTTGTGACTAATTGCCTTCAAACAGAGGAATGTAAACATGACCTCTGAGATGTTCAGAACTTTCACATTATCACAACAGACAAACTCTTGGAAGCCTGGAGGTTTCTAATAACACAGGAAGGAAACTGAAAAACGCGAAGTGTACACAGCATGAAACTCTGAAAGTACCCAGGGTAAATATGTTTACAGCTGATCATTACCCACATGTCTCAGAAGGAGAAATGGAGTTAAACTCTGCTGTTTCAAAATTAAATGAACATATTCTATCTGCCCAACAACAAGTATCTTAATATATTACATCAGCACCAACTATGCTGAGTGAACAGACAGTTTTTTAGGGTTGAATAATTATTCTAAGAAAGCAATTTTGGAACCACATGAAAGCGTCACCTTTCTCCCTTCCCTCCTGTTTCCCTCAATAATAAAACCAGGATTAAAAAATGAATAGGATTTTTTTTTTTTTGCTCAGAATTCACATAAATAATGCCTGAGGTTGCCACCAAAATCCCCAAGCATCCAGCCTAGCCCAGCCCTTCACCCACTGGGCCTGTCCCGCTCGGAAAACATCACTCCTGAGTATACTCCATTCTGAAAGTCTGACTTCTGCCATCTCTTTCTTGCTTTTATTTCATTGTGACAAAGTGAAGCTCACGTGATTCCCACAGGATGTGACGTGACAAAGTACAGGGCTTTTTTTTTACTACATCATGGGTTTTTTCCTCTCATTTTAGAGTAGGAATTTCTTTCCGAGCAATAACTCATTTCTAGGTGACAAAGTCATGTGACCAAGGAAAAAAATTAATGGCGATCTGAAACATTAAACTACTTTTATGAAGCATTTTGATGAACACCAGTGAGAGACAGAGTGCAATTATTGTGGCCATTAGGCTGTTATTTATGTTAAATTTGTTGCTCTTGTTGGCTTCAGAAGTGTTTTAGGACTACAGCACTCTTGGGAGTCCATCAAATGTACTGGCATGTGCAACGAGTGAGGCAATAGCTCAACATGAAAATGCTTAATTTCTGCATGTGAAAATGAGAGAAACAGGGCACTAAGGACAATGGCATAAATGCAATAGAAAGAAAATACTGTGTAGGAAAATCAAAGGCAATGTTGCCATACATTTTCCTGTTCCCTGTTATTATTTAATATCAAGGTAATTTCTTCAATTATAAAAGTGTTAAGAAAATTAAGCACTGAAACACAGTACCATGAACAAGTGAGACCTGCAGGAATAAATGAAGGATACAGCCTAGGAAATCCTGTTACTGTCTTCCACTGTGTCCACGTTCTCACAAACCGATTTAGTCACTTGTAGCTCAAACTGAAAATCAGTTTCTCTGACAGCAGCATCTGGTTTCAGGCAGCAAAAACCAGCAACTCCTTCAGTGCTACAGAACTGAGGAGGGAAAGTATCAAAACAAATGCTGCCCTTGTTACATTTGCAGAAAAGGGAAAGGAAATTTCTGAGCAAAGCTTACCCATTACATAATTGAAATATTTTGGTGAAAAGGCAGGAAATGGTCATTAAGGTTCTACTCAGAGATGGCCAAGATTTGTCTATAATTGTTTTGTATTTCATTGAATCAGTGGCTTCATTCCTGCCACAGGCACAGAGAGCAGTAATGGAATGGGAATAACAAACATTTATACCCAAAAATATAAACATGACTGGAATATCGTAAGAGGATCATGACACCCATTAGTATCACATCAGAACATCCTGCCTAATGTCGCCACAGCAGCTGTGGATGGAGGGAAGTGCTACCAGTCGTGTTTTGCAGATGAGGAAAACCCAATAAATCCTTCATCTTCAGCCGCCCCAAGGATTTCCAGGCACATCCACCTGGCACACTGCCAGTCCAGCAGTCACAGGGGAAGAACAGGCAGGAATCCAGGTCTTTAACTTCTGGCTGTTCCTCTTCTCAGTCATCACTGGCTCAGCAGAGATGCCCCATCTCAGGTACAGTGAGAAACAGCACTACCCCAAGAAAATATTCAGGGAATGCAGGACTCCTTAATCTCACCTTCCTGTTCCATTCAGCTCAGTACAGGAGGAAGTAACAAAAATCAAATCGGCCAACTCCCGAAGGACAGCAGTAAAATGGCAGAGATTAGGAAGCACCTCCCTGGCTCCGGCAGCGTTTGAAGGGTTTCCCCAGTCCCATCCCGATCCCTGTTTAATTCCCACACCGTTTTCTCTCTGCTTGTTTGGTCACCTGCCTGACAGGAGAGGGGTGGAAGATCGATGCTTCACAGGGAGGAACAGCAGTGCTGTACAGATGCTACAAGCAGTAAACCCATCTAATAATCTCCTGGGTCAGGATTCAGAGTGTTACAAAATCATTACTGCCTGAGAATGAAATCACAAGAACTGGGGAGAACTTTCTAATTGCTTCACCATTAATCTGGAACACTGTCGCAAGCCCGTAATAAGCAAGGCACGAGAACTTCAAATCATATTTGACAGATGGGCTTAATTAGTTATTCTCAGACAGAATCATAATATTTGCTGTTAATATTCATCTGAAAACACCCTGCTGGCTGTGATAATATTTATATGTTAATCCTGTTACGATAAGCTGCCGGTGCCAGAACCTCTCCAAACAGAATGAGGGATATATTTCAAACCCCGATAAGGAAACCTCTGGCATTCTGCTCTGGTTTGTCACTTGCACAAGTGCCTCCTTAAGCCGTGAAATTACACTTGTCACACTGAGTTAGCTTTATTAACACTATTTTCTGATCCATGTAAAACTATCAGGAACACAAAGGTACTGAATCTGCAGTTAATTAACATTGCCACCTTTGCACCCATGTGATCAGACCTCTGCTTTTTAGGAGAAACTAAAGAATATGCAAACAGAGTTTGTGTCATTTCTAAATGAACTACAGAGGCAAAAAGTTTGGTAAGGGACATCAATAATCCCATTGTGTCTATTTGGGACATCAAACATTTCTAGATAAGGATAAAATTATTCCTCAAAAACTGTAGAGCACACTCCACTCTCTTTCCCCACGTAATGCTTGATCTTGCTTCTTAAAATGCACAGCTGAATAGATCTGACTAAATTTAATGAGGAAAACAATACACTGGGTAATGCATTGCAGATATTTTGCACTTGTTTACAAAGAGGGAGAAAGAAGTTTTCAGAACTGAGAAAACCAGAAAATCTCAGCTGGGAACTCGATGGAACAAATCAAACAAGCAGTTACAGGAGAGGTACACACACACCTTGTCCTCCCTGCATTTCCTTTCCAGTAAAATCTGTGTATGAGCCCAGATTTCTTTTAATAAACATCCAGCAATGTTTATACTCAGCATGTACAAGCACACAGAATCCACAACCACTGCATGAAAGATGACATCATAATTTATTTTTTTGTGTACCAGGGGTCATTTTAAAGGATTGCCACTGGATGATGAATAGTGAAGGGAAGTTAAGTTGCCAAGATTCAATTCCCCCATGAGGCTGCTTTACATTTTCCTGCTGAGGAAGAGAAATCAGGCAAATGCACTCTATGAGCCCAACAAGATAAAGTGTGATGGAAAACTCATCGCTGAAATAATCTCTGATTTTGATCCAATGCCCATTTTAGTCTATGAAAATATTCATACTTTCTTCCAGTAGCTTTGAATGGGGATTTTGAGGAATCCGACAGACTGTGCTCAGCAGAGGAAGCTTCCACCTTGGCATACACACACATTTCTGCTTTGCCCAATGACGTTCAGTCAGATGTATGACAATATGTGCTTTAGATGAGGAAAACTCAGCATTCTACAGCAAAGGAATTGTGTGGAATCTGAGTTACTAGAAGGAGAAAGAGATTCCTGCCATGATTACAAAGGGAAATTCTTCCCTTCCTCTTTTTTTTCCCATACATGCAGATTGCAAGGAGATGAAACTTCCTAATTATTAGGTTCAGAAGGTATTTGCTTAAATATCATAAACCACATAACAAATCCCCCAAACCCTATTAGATTTTGTAAAATTTCACATGTGAATCACACACGAAATATGGGAAGTTTTCCAACAGCAGTGCTTACAAACTCAGGTCCTTACAAACGTGCACTTGACTTCAGATCCAGAAGCAATGAACAAGAAGCAGCACATTACATGAAAATGTGTTTGTTAAACCAAAGAGTTGTGATTAAAAACAACATCCAGATGAAGGCATTTGAAGACAGGTCAATGTTGCAGAATGGGAAGGGAAAACAGAAAATCTATTTCCTTCTGCAGATCAAAAATTCATATAAACCTCACCATCATCATCAAGTCACAAATGACCAGACGGCCATATAAGGACTCCCTACTATAATGTCTGGCATCAAGTAATTTGAAAAAAAATTAAACTAGTCACAATCAAACTCGAAGATATGAAACAAGTTCTTCTAAATAATTTGTGGCAACAGTATTTCTTGCTAGTTTTACTTCCTTTGAGCACTGGGACTGAGTAACATTTGTGTGGTGGACTGAGCAATGCAGTACAAAACAAAGACAGTCACAGCTTTTCCAGAAGCCTTTCCACGTGCACCAGAGGAAAATGTATTCAAATCATGAAAATGTTTTGAAAAGGACAAACAGCCATGAGTTCTGAAAAGCAAGGCACTGGACATGACCTACCTGTTCTCAGCAGCAGATTTCCTCTGGCAAACAACCACAGCTGGTGCATATTTGCCAGTATAATCCACCATCTCCCTGATGTCCCACAAGTACGGGCTGCTGGCCCTCACGCTGAAAACGTTCACACCTTTCTTCACCTTCGCCCTAGGAAAACAAGAAGATATTTCACCAATTACACAGCAAATGTCAGCTCCATCTATTCCTTATTTCATCATCGCGTTCTCATTACTGCCCCACAGAAAATGCCACCGCTCATTAGAGTTCAACAGCAGGACAAGGAAAGGAGATGAGAGAATTAAGACTTTCGTATTCTGAAGAAATTATATCAAGACAAAATGTGATTGAACTAATGGTAATTACAGCTTTAGTCAGAGCTAGATGGAAGGGTAGGTGTGTTCTGGCAGGCTCCTCGCTCCTGCTCTTCCCTTTCCCACACTGTGGGCACCACCAGGCACGTCAAGGCTCTCTCCTGGCTACAAGTTATTGTATTGGAGCAGAAAGTCCCTTTTTTGGTGTAAAAAGAAGGCAGCTGGGTGCTAGAGTAAAGAGCCATTGCTGGGCCTCTTTACAAGCAAAATCCACCCTTTCTCTCCTCCCTCTCTGGACGACTCAAAGATGACAATCCTTATCTTTGCTCTTATTTTCATCATCTTTTGAGTCCACAACATTTTCTTTTAATTCTGTTGAGTTTAATTGTCCTGTCAGCTCTGAACTTAACATTTCTTTTTAAAAATTCTTATTTTTCCTAAAGCTCTCTGGAGCTCTGCTTCCATGTATGAAAGGTTAAACAATAGGAAAAGCCATAAGGCAAACTGGACTGGCTCCTGTTGAGAGGTACTTTCTAGTTCTTATGTGCTAGCATAATACTTCTGGGGTTGTATGTTAAAAGAATAACCAGAATAAAAACTAGACAAGTTTTTATTACTTTTAATAAGTTTTAAAGTAAAACTCCACAAGTGGAGAAGAGGAATTTTATATGGAGAGATGCACTTTCAAATATCTGTTTCAATTCCTCTTACCAGGTGCAACATTCTTTAATTCTGTCTCTCTCTTTAAACAGGTATGTACCTCAGGGCACTACTGAACTACCCCACAGGCATAAGTGTAATGTTGGCCAAATTACTGAACTAGGAGTCCCTGGTGGTGTTAACTTCTGGATCCTGAACGTGTTTACAAGAAGTCCATTGTGGTCAAGCCTCATCTGTGAGGTGTCAGGAAACGACAGTTTAATTACATTTGCTTAAAACCTCATACACAAAATCCATTCAGTGCCACGACAAGCTCTCAGTTCTGGGCAGAAACCCCAAAAGGTACGTGAGGTTTTTGTCTGAACAGCTGCTGCCACGCAGAGATGCAAACAGCACTAAAACAGCCCTGTCAGCTCTGCCCCCGCATGAAATTGCTCAGGAAATCTTTGAAGGACAAGATCCACACAGATGTTTTCAGAATAAAAAGCCAATGGATTCCTTAACTGTCTTGAACAAAAAGGATTATATCTCCTTTCTTCCAGCACTAACTCAATAGCAGTGGCTGCAATTTCCTTAGAACACCTGGAAGAATAAATACATGGAAGCTGCCAATTTTTGTGCAAGTTCTCCTGTGCTAATTTCACAAAATGAATTCTAAGCAGGTGCAGTCACTGCTGCTAGAGCAGACATCCCTCAGGACGAGATCAGTGGCCAAAGGAGAGTGGAAATTGAACTACATTCCCGATGTCTCGGAGGGGGAGGTACAAAAAGGCCACACAATCTGGGTGAAACATTTCTCAGCACGTGTCTTCAGCCATTCCTAGGGACCAGCATGTGCTCCTGCCTTCCTGCTCCACGGCAAGGAAGGAAAACTGCTGGGCAGCAGCTCAGACCAGAGGTGGCAAAACAACCCCAGCTCCACAGGGAGGTTTGGGTGGACCCAAAGCCTCCTTTGGGCTCAGTCCCGGGCAGTTAATCTGCTGTGATTCAGGAACTCGTGGCCACCCCTGGAGCTCTGTGACACAGCTGCTGCAGCTGAGGCCTCCCGGTGGGATTTGGGTGACTGAGCAGAGCTGATGGCTTTGGAGGGTCCCAAAGGATGTTCAGACCCCGGGATGAAGCTGAGCTGATCCCCAGCACTCCCTCCCAGCCCCAGGCTGCTGCCAGCTGAGGGGCTGCTTTCATTCCACGCAGCCCGGGGCTCCTGCTGCCAGCTTGGGCCCTCAGCTCCGTACCAGTGGACTGTGTTGACTGCACAGCAGTTATGCTTTTACACGTTTTATTAACAAAACTGGCGTGGAATCAAGAAAAACAGCCTTAGACCATAGCAGGGTCTACCTTGCTCAGCTGGCACACCTGCAATAGCTGTACTGCAATTGAAAAGCTGTGCAGGGCCTCAGGACTGCTCAGCAAACAGATACACACTGAAAATTGAAGAAAATTCTCACTTGTATTGTAAAAAGCTTTAAAAACTATAGTAAAATAGGTGTACAGCACAGACACACAGCTGATGCTAACCTCTTATTTTCTGTCTGGATTCCTTTAAATGCCAGGGTGAAGAGGTAAGCCAGAAAAATGGATAGAAAACTAGTAAGGACAAGGTGAGTTTGTTTATCCTTGACATTCACTTTATCCAACGACAAACTGCCATCCTGTACTGATTTCTAATGCTTCAAAACAAATGCAGATCCTTGGGGCAAATGCAGTCTATGGATCAGGATTTCTCGGAAGAGACAAGGTCTCATTTACTCATCTGTGAAATGCTCCAATCCCCCGATTTTACTGAAAACAGTAGCACAAGTTTACTGGTTTTTACAGAATTAGCCATTAGGAACTCATTTTGAGGAATCAGATTAATATACTGCTATAATTAGCAGAGAAACTTCAATTCCTCGATCCCAGGAAATGTTTTTTCCTCCAGTATGTCTCACTGCTGCGTTTTCCACTGTTGGGCAATTGCAGAATTTTATTCACTCCATTTACAGTGGCAGCAGCACTTTGCAATTACCAAAGAATGACCTGGGTGAAACAAGGTCAATAACAACTGAAGGTCCTTCTCAGGACCTTCTGTCAACAAATAAAACTGAAGACACCTCTTCAGTTGAGGCGAGAGCTCAGTGGCTTTCTTGCCACTCTGCTGTGTGATATGCCTGGCTGTCCCAGGGCACACCAGGCTTTGACCCCTCAGCTGCTCCCCAGGGCTCCCAGGCAGCCTCTCCCTTCAGCCCAAGATTTCTCAGCTTGAATACACCAAAAACCTGCATGGCAAAGCTTTTCCATCTATTTGCCCTCAGTTGACAGTCTAAGTACAACATGCTGTAAGTCTGCTCAAAGCACTGAGGCTGGGCTGCAGCAAGTGGAGCCCTTAGAGGGTTTTGAGCCCATCACTTCACTTTGGGCAGAGTCAGTCTTGGGGAGAGGAGGAAAGGAAGGCCACAAACATTTGAATCGTGGCTGGTTTGGGGTCGTTTCTTTTCAGACAAGGAGCCCATCCAACTAAACACCTTCCTGGCTGTTATTTACCTCTGGGTCACTGCTCACACATCAGTTACCGAGGCTCCTGAGCAGCTCAGCCCTCACACCAAATCAATCACGGCAAACAAAGCCCTTGGGAGTCCACATCCCTGAAAACTCGTCAATGCTGACAGGGTACAAATCAAGGGAAGGGAGAGGTAAAAAAAAACACAGAAGGAACTCCCAGAATCAATACATCACAACTGAAATCAAGGAAACGCATTACCTAAGTGCATAAAGATAGCGATTCCCAATTCTATCCCACGAACCACTAAACACTATGTTTACTCTAGTGATGGAAGAGGCTGCAACTCCAATTAAAATGCAGGCAACATCCTCTCTCATTTATCCAAGTGTCGGGTTTAGCATGTCCCAGTCCCTGCAGTTTGCAACCAGTCAGTGCTCAGCTTTCAGCCCGGGCTGGTAATGCTGTGAGACTGGCACCCCAGTGCTGGGAAAGGCAGAACAGCCCTGGGGCAAACCCGGCTCCACACGGGGCTGCCGAGTGCCACGGCACAATGTCACCGAGGGTGTGCTCCGGGGACCAGCAGAGACCACAGAGAGCCCTGCCCTGGGGACAGGCACAGGTCACACAGAGCCCTGGGGACAGGCACAGGTCACACACACACACAGAGCCCTGGGGGCAGGCACACATCAGAGCCAGGGATGTGCAGGGCACGGACACCCTGCCCAGGCAGGACACAGGCTGGACACCCTGCCCAGGCCGGGCTCCCCCCCACATCTCCCTCGGCAGTGCCCTGCCTGCAGCACACGAGTATCACACACCTCCCTTTCCAACACAGTGCAAATAAACAGGCAATCCGACCCCTAAACAACTCTAAATAAAGATGCTTTAGACCCGTGACATTGAAGTTAGTTTTTCATTACTGTAAGTGCTCCGGGCAAAGATCTGCGGGAACCTTTCACGGTCCTTCTGAGAAGGAGAGCTCCTTTCAAACATCAAAGGAGAGAAAGAAAAGGGAGGCTGTTAACACCCTGCTACCGCGGTTGTCATCTTGTCACCAGTGGCGAGGAGAAGGTGGCAGATAAATTGTGTGCAGAGAGGGCATTTTTGAGAGCTCCTAGGCACCTCCCAGCCATCACGGTGGCATCCGAGTTTGCCTTGTCACTGCATCTCCCGGAAGCATTTCAGAAATAATTAGAAGGGGCTTTATTTCTGTTTATCTGCAGTGTTTCTTCCTGCCCAAAGCCTGACCTTAACCCAGCAATGGAGAGGGAGCAGAGCAGTGCAGGATGGCAGCCTTCCTTCCCTTTGCCAATATCCACCTCCTTCGGGCAGCAGGGATGCTGGAAGGACAGGACAGGCTTTCCCCCACCACCCCATTTCAAACCAAAGAAAAGCAAAATGTGAGCAGAGATGGACCTGACCACAGCTTCTCATGGCACGAAATGAAAAAATCAGGTCAATTTTTGCACTGATGGAAGTCAGCAGCAGAATACTCCCTGCACAAAACCCTGCAGAATTCCCAGCCCTGCCCTGTCAATGCCCAACAGCTCTCATTGCCCAGAGCCCATTTCTGTGGAGGACAATGCCATGGGCTGTTCCTCACACAGGCTCCTTCCAGGGACATCCCCTCGTGATCCAAGAACAAATTGCTGCTCTTGGAGCTGGAAACATCTTGTAAAAAAACTCCCCGAGCCCGGAAGGGGCTGAAGGGCAAAAGCAGCCACCCTCCAGACACCGAGCAGGAGCTGGCAGACCTCCTCAGGGTCTTTCTGAAGACCAGAATTAAATGTCATGCCTGAAAATCAGGTAGTGTGGGGCCAGATGCTACCATGGGATCTAAAATCAAGACAGCAACTGTGGCATGACTAAGCTGTAGATGCATTCACAGAATTCCCTGGGAGCTGTCTCTTGCTGGCAAGTAAGTGCAGAATGATCCCTGTTAACGCTGCAAGTACATTAAATGCAGATGTCTCTGCAGGATCTGAGGTCATTCTGGAGCTGTATGTTGCTTAAATGAGGCCGTTCTGATACCAGAACACTTCGCTCTGACATTTACATCCTGATGTTTCACTGCCTGCACACAACCTCCTCCCCTCCCTGAGGCCCCTGTGCTCAAGGAATCATATTCAAATGCACAAAAATATCACAAAACAATGGAAAACAGCAACAAATGTTCTGGCTTTACTTCAGGACAGAATGTCTTCCACATTTTGGAGTACCAGAATTGAAGGCAATATGGGATAGCAGGTTTGTGAATGCCAGAGAAGCTGGTAAGCTCATGAACAGCACTGGAAGGGGAATGAGGAATGTTAGACAGCTCACCAGACTTAACAGTGAGAGGGTGAAGCATGAAGCCAGGATTCACAGTGAAAACAAAACCCAGAGGCAATCCAGGGCATAGCCAGCCCTCTGTCTTCCCAGTCTCCCTGAAACTATCCTTGGGCCAAAACCTATTCCCATTCGAGAAGCCCTCAGTAGGTTAGACCAAGCTAACCATTCCACAGCACAAGGAGGGATAGCTGGGATTTGTATTCCTAGCATTTTGATTTCCAATTTTATGTACAGCATTAGGGTGATGCTAAATTTATGCACTTTAAGGTCATACTCTTCTTTTGCCTCCCTCTGCAGTTTCATTGCTTTTTATGGCTGAATTTGAGCCTGAAAGAGGCTCTTTGAACATCAGTCAAAAATAAATCGTGCCTGTCATTGAGAAAACAGGCCCAGTTCAGCCCATTTTTATCAGACTTAAGGCATATTTGCTGTGAGCACATGAAAACCAAGTGTACAAAGGTTTTCTGGATCTGTATCTACCATGAACCCCTGAAGAAATTTAGACCATTAAACACAAAAATTATTTCCCCATAAGGAACAAACCTTTAAAGTTGACTCTCTTTCAATGGAAGAAACTGTATTTGAAAAGGGCTGTTTAAACCAACTGTTCTAGAACTGGCTGAAGTGAATTGCACCTTTCTCAGTTCAGCAGGAAAGGCAGATTACAAAAAAGAGATCACATAGTAAAACACTTCATACCAACCATCTGAATGTCTGGCTTTAATTCCATAATTAATTTTGGCACTGCTTATAAAAGGTAGGATTTGGATGCTGTGATTTAATCTGCAGAGCTGGCTTCTGCGAGGCTTTTTTGGGTTCTGCTCTCCCCACTGAATACTCAATGTACAAACCAGTGTTGTCAGTTGTTTTCAGAGAAGATACCTCAAAGTTTCTTCAGATTACACTAATAGTTGCACTGATTGAAAATCCACAGCAGAAGAGAATGGGGAGTCCCTGAGATGCTGATGGAGTTAGAATAATTTATGGAGAGCGGTCTAGCACAACAGAAGCTATTTAAAGCTGTATGATATACCCACAAACTCTTATTAAGGTCTGTGGTTTTCAGCCCTGCGAGACAGAAATCAGTTATCATTATGCATCACCATGAAAGCAGATTAAAATTAAATCAATCTGTTTATCTATGGGTTTGCAATGCAGCTTTTCCAAAGCATAACACATTCTCCACCTAATTAACATTTCAGGAGGAAAACCCATTCCACAGACACCAAGCCACTGTCATTCAAACGGAGATATTAAAAACATAGCCCAGGTGGATTTATAATGAAATTTAATTAGTGAAAGGGCACAAGACCTATTTAGGCTTCAGAAGCTGAATTGTGCATACCAGGAGTTAAATAAAATAGATTTGTCTGTAATGCGTATCTCACGGGCTGCCAAAAATTGCCTGTTGTGGTTGAAGTTTGCGTGCACGCACACAGGTACAGATATCTGCATACATGCACACATGACACACATTCAGATTTTACTCCTGTGCCTTTCAAACAAAGTCCTTGTTCAAAACATGTTTTGCAAGATGTAAAACACACAAGTCTCTGGAGAGCCAAAAGGAAAGGATGCATACAAATCAATTTAAAGCAGAAACAAATACAGAGTCTGCAGCTCTGACCTCTATTTACTCACCAAACAAGGCAGCAGAGAGCCACATCCTCAGTGGGAAGCAGAATTAGATTTTTTTTTTCAGAAAGACCCTGAATTAGATGAAGCTCAGGAAGCAGACCTCCAGAGATATTCAAGCTAAGAATAGCACCCCGTGTCCCCCAGGGACCCAGCAGGAGCCACCCTGGGACTCCCAACGTGACAGAAAGGTCAGGACAGGTTTGTCACAAACCTCAGGGCTGCCCCATGCCCACAGCCTGCCTGGTGCCCCCTCCTGCTCCCTGCATCTCTGGGCTGTTCAGGATGCTCCAGGCAGGAGGAGGAAGAGGAGATCCCCTCCCCAGCACCTTCCCCTGCAGGACAGAGCTCTGGGCACCAACGAGCAGCCAGAGCAGAGCAAATCATTTCTGTATTCAGGGCTGTGCACAAAGGTGTTTGCTTACAAAAATGGAAGGCAAAGATAAATAGTGCTGCCTGCTGATTTAAAGTGGTTGGAAGCCCCGTGGACTGCTTCAAAGTACTGTTTCCAAAATAAATGCAAAAAATATTATGTAGGGTCTGAAATCTTTCTAAATTACTCGTAAGAAAGCAAACAATGCAGCACATCCCTTTTATTCCTGGCCAAACAGCAGCAAAGCTGCTAACAGCACAGCTTGTGCAACCAGCAATTTTTTAAAATTAGACTTAGATTTAAGAAAAGACAGGAAAAACAAAGCACAGCACTGGGCACTGTGTGCATGAAAACAAAGTGCCATCTGCCCCATTTCACAGGTGAAAAACATATTCTGGAACAGCCACCGTGGCACAACCAGCATGGGAGAGAAGCTAGTGTTGGACAGCCCCAGAGAAGCCTGCAGCCCACGAGATGAGTGCACTGATGGATTACCCAGTGCTCTGCTGCAGATGGAGCAGGAAAGAGAACAGAACAACAAAACAGTTCCAAAGAGCTGTAGGACACGTCTCTGTGTTTGTGTACACAGATACATTTCTGCTGAGCAGAAAAGCAGCAAGTGGGGGAACTCTTATGATTCACTTGAACTGCAGAGAACATTGAGCACAGAAAAAAGAAGAAAAAAATGGTGAATTGTGCACCATGAGTCTACCGAAAAGCTGCAGAAATAGGAACAGACCTTTATATTCTCTATACAGACCAAGAAGCAATGGGGTTGGTCAAACCAATTCTTTGGTTTTATCTGAAAAGCACTGCCTGGTACAGGGCCAGGGCCCCTCGTTTTGAGGTCACACAATAAGGCAATTTTTTGAGGGATGAAGATCCTCCTTCAGAGTCATGACCTGGCCAATGACCTTTTCACAATATTTGAATGGAGGGATGTTGCTAGCAACCAGAACTACAGGAATTTTGACTCATCAAGCAGCCACCACCCCAAGTCCCCCAGCTGCCTGATGCTCAGCGACAAGAAGCGTGCACCTTAAAGCCAGTGCTTCTAGCTGAGGCTCAAATCTATCAGCAACCACAGGTAACATTAAGAACCTCCAAAAACGTTCCTGTTCTCTGCTGGAGGGACTGACCCAACAAATGCTCTGTGAGCCCAAAGCTCCTCACAGGGCAGGCTCAGCCCCTGCAGCCCCAGGGCCCCACACCGAACCTTCCAGACCTCGGGGACAGCTGGGAACCCCCAGCACTCCTGGTGAACGGGCTGCTGCTGGAGGTGACCTGGAAAACGTTCTCTGCTAAAAAGTTCATTTCAGACTCCAGCAGCAGGACAGTTCTGAGGCATTTCCAAGTCACATCCCGATGCAGAATGAGGCGGCAGCAGCGCTGAGAGCAGAAGGAACATTGCTCCACAGCACTAACCAAGAGCCATCAGCAAAAACGAGTTAGCTCTGTTCCCTAGCAACTTCTCACAGCTGCAGATAAAATCATCTTCTGGACATCACAGAAATTGTGAATACTTAGTTCTCTTTCGCAGGAATTCTCTCATCCATTGCTGCGTGCAGCTCCCTGCAGGAGGTGACACAGGAGCCACTGACAGCAACTGGACCGTTACATTAGCTTGGCCAAAACTGTAAAAGCCCATGGATCCGTGTGTGCTGTGCCTGTCCTTCACTCAATGACATGTGTCAGATGTTCAAACAGCAGCATCTGAGAGACAGAAACCCATGGAACAGTCTTTGCTGCAAAAATCCTGAGCCTGCACAGCCTTTTCTGCAAAAGCGCTTCCTCCCTCCTGGGAGCAACTCCACTGATTCCTGATGACATTACTTAAGGTTTACAGCATCAGGGTTACAGTAAAGAGAATGGAAAGGAAGTGTATAAATAAAGGGGGCAGATTCTTCAATGGAAAAAAAGCCTGCATTGCTCCAAAGAGTTGCTGTTGGCACAAAACAGATATTCACTGAGCAGTCTGAACAGGAATTTTTGTTACATACATAAAATCCAGGCTGAACACTATAGCTCTGTAGTGCCACGTTTAACCACCATTCTGTCATCTGCACGAGTGGCCACCAAAGCAACATTTGCTAAATAGCAGCAAGGAGTTCTGCTGCAGGCAAAGCCTAACAGCTCAGTGAAGCCACTGATGCAGAAGGGAGTTCAATTAATACAAAAATGACACTGCTCAAAATTACCCTGAGCCCTTAATGTAGGGTACACACAGTGCTGTCAGTATCCAGCTGCAGCAGTTAACTCCAGTGCATGTCAGAGCAGTTATGGTTATGATTTTAATCTTGGAAGAGCCACAGGAAAGGGCCTGGCTGATCCAAACCAGCAGAAGAGATGACTTGGAGTAACACAGAACCCTCCCTGCTCTCCAAGACAGAGCTACTGTGCAGGAACACAAAGGCAGCTGGTAATCCTCTCCACATACAAATCCTGAAAAAATAATAACTACGTCTCCTCTCAGCCTCAAACTTCATGCATATCCTTGGACTGCTTTATTCCATTTGTCTATTTCAATGTAAGAAAGATGAGAAGGAGTGAGAAGCTTCTTGTCCCAGCAAACAATTGTTCTAAGGACCCTCCTGTGGGATTCAGATGGGTGAGAACCCCCACTGTCCTTCAGCAGTGCTCAAACACCGTGGAACAGAATATGGGAACTTCAAACATGGACTGAGCAAGAATTCAAGTGCACATTTTTCTTCTCTTTTGTATTAAAACCCTGTAGCCTTGAACACCAGCTTCAATGCACCGGAATTTTAGGCACCAATTCGCTCTATTGAAAATAGAGGGGTTTAGAAGTTTTAAGGAGCAGACATGCAGGAATGTTACTTCTGCAAGGACTGACATTTTTTATTTTTGCAGCAAAAGCCCAGTAGCAATCAGCCAAAAACATTAACACTCTAAATCACTTGCCACTATTTAAAATTCTCTAGGAAGAAGTAACCACTGTACAGCTGTTTTTGAAAGGAAAGGTATCCCTGGCTGCCAGCTGGTAGGACAAAATTCACTAGAGAATAAAAGCTGTTTTAGCGGGCAACTGAAACATCACCACAATGGCTGGGTGATGAGGTGAAGAGAGTGATGAAACACGAGGCTGAAGAAATCACGATGGGGAGAGAAAAACCTTAGAAAAGGAGCACAGGAAAACAAATCGCTGGCTTATCAAACACTGACTTTCCCCTCATTCTTTAAACTCCAAGGAATGTGAGCCACAGTTTCAGGTATCACCCATTAAACTCCCACTTTCCCAAAGAAGGGGAAGGGGACTCTGTGAACACCTGCACCTCCTTTCTGAGCCACGGTCTGGTGAGGATTTGTCTTCACAGCACCAGCTCTGAGGCATTCAGTCTGCTCTGCTCTCCTCAGGCACTGCAGAAGCCCCAGCCCACCTCTGGGACCCACATCACAGGCTGTTCAGGCTGGCAGAACACAAACCTGTTGGTATTTTGATAATAACTGGGTTAAAACTCACGCTATTGAAAAACCCACAAAAGCGAGTTGAGCTTTCTACTAGGACAGACAGAAGCTAACACCACACTGATGTGGCAACCAACAGCACTCTCACCTTTTGGACTGTTTGAGTGGGTTTGGGGTTTTTAGTGAGTTTAAGACGGGGAAAGGCAGACATCTGCTTCATAAAGAACATTTTCCCAGCTGTGGCTGGAATTTCTCCTGCACAAGATGTGCACATAACGCTATCGCTCTGAAAATCACTGTTTTATCCCCAGATTGCAGAGAGGCAAAGGATGAATCAATAAACAGGGCAACGAAGAACTGAGCCCACAGTTCCCAGTGAAATTCGCATTTTGGAGTGTTTTGCTCGCTGATTCTTTCCATGGGAGCTCCCCACACCAAAGGTGGCTCTGTGGGCATCAAGAGGCCTTTGAACAGCAGCCCCAGCTCGAGGCACTTTAGAGAGACACTAATTAAACAACAGCCCCTGTCATCACAGCCCCACTGCCAGCGAACTGCTGAGGACACACACGCGCTCCCAGCAAAGAGCAAAACCAGCCACAAAAACAACCAGCCCTGGAAGGGGCTGGGGGAGGGACTGACAACTCACTGGAGTGTTGAAATCTAGATTAAATCTATTCTTCATCAGCGTGCTGGGGTGGGGAGAGAGCCCTGAGCCTGGGGACCCTGAGGTGACAAATGCAGAGTTGCAATGTGGGGCTGGGGGAACAAGGCACAGGCTGCTCTAAATTGGAAAAAGCAAGCGTCAGTCTCCTCTGTGTGGCTGCGAACGTTCTCTTGGAACTGTCTTTGTCAGGAAATACAGAAAAAACAGTGTAATAAATGTTATTCTAAACCCCAACCTTTCTTGTTGGCTTTAGTGCTGGCTGCTGATAAGAGACTGATGAAATACCTCTCGTTTGCTATCAATGTATTGCTTTCACTTAAGAGAGAGAGAAAACAAATGTATTAAAAAGGAAAGATGCCAGGGATAAATATTTTAGTAATCTCAGTCACAAACCTGTCGTATTACAAGGATTACAGTCCATTAGGATTGTATAAAATTCACAGCAAAGCTTGTAATTCAGCCGTATCTCAGTGACAAAAACCTCCTAATGTGTTTTAGGAATCCCTATTTGCTAACACTGAAAACATCTTTGAGAGCTACTTGTTCTAACAGGGCTAATTTGGGGAAAACCAGCTTAAATCCAGCAGTCACTGAAGTCTCCTCCTACTCCGTTCAGTCCACGGGGATGGGGAGTGTGGGAGCAGCTTCCTTTGGGAGGCTTTTCCTGCCACCTCATCCTCCGTGTTTCGGGAGCTCGTTGCTCTGGGGTCGAGAGCAGAGTTGGTGCTGGCTGGAGCAGCAGCTGCCACGGGCACACCCCTGTGCCAGGCCAGCCCCAGCCCCTGCCATGGAGGGTAATCTGTAACAGCAGCACGGCTGGAGGTACAAAGGGCAATAAATCAGCCCCAGGGATTTCTGCTAAATAAAGAAATTTTTCCTACTCCAGAAATATCCCCCTGTTAGTCTGGGAGTGACTGCTAGAGGAGATTTACTAAAATGGTACACTGAAAAAGAAAAGTAGAAAAAAATAAATCTGACAGGCCCTCCTGAAGGCTAATTTGAAGACCTTCCCTCTAGGAAGCTGAGTTTCTGACAGAACCATCACTGTACATGTGTAGGTTCTGCAGCAGCACAGGACCTGCACTAATTAACTTTCATTCCACCTGCCCCAGAAATCCACTCTGAAGGGATGAAGCACTGGAGAATCCAACCCCAGGCAGGGCTGCTAGGAAACCCTACCTGGATCAGCAGCTAGGCAGCAGCTCTGGTGGTGCAGCTGGAATGAAGTACCTGATGTCAAATGCTCATTAAGTTTGTCCTTGAGGCAGAGCTATGTTAGACTGAAATGTGCAAAGTGGGTCACTGGGTGTGATACTCCTTATCAGAGGCATTATCATATTTGGTTATGCGCTGACTGATCAGTGCCAGGGCACTGCCTTGAGATGTGCTCTGCTCAGAACAGAGAATTAATTAAAACTGAAGCTGCTACTGATCGTGGTGATGCAGGAAAGGACTATTACCTGCTGGAAACCAAAGATGGCTAAATGCAACATTACAAAACTGAAATTTATAGCAAAATACCATTTAAAGAAACAGAATGCAATTTAAAATAAGACTTCAGTTTGTTATTTCAATAATTCATATACCTCTTTCAAAGTCAAAAGGAAAACTGGTCTTCAAAATGTTATTGGCAGCACGTACTCAAACTAATGACAATACAGCAAATACGGGAGAGCCACATTTTCAAATGTTCATTCATTTCCCAACACAGCTGCAAAGTGTGCCTATTTAGCCCATGATATAATAGGATATTTTGGTTCTGAATAATTGGACTTGAGCAAACAGGAGAGTCAGAGGGGAAAAAAAAAAGAACTTTGAGCATGGTAAAATCTAGGAAATTCTGAATTCAGAGACTGAGGACATGAACTCCATGTGGATTTTAAAAAGCTCTTCCGCACGCCCTCTCCAAATTACTGTGTCTATGCAAATTGCCAGCTCTCATCTGCACTGTCTGATTTGAAAGAAATTGGGTATAAGTCAGTTCAGAATTAATTCCAGCAAGATACTTTAAATGTTCTTACAAGTTTCATGTTCTGTGAAGTCACTTTGAAAGCAAAGATGCTGCAAATCCCATCAGGATCCTGCACTTCCAAAGGTCACAGATGAGGCTCCACCAAGCCAACAGTTACAGAGAGAACTTGTCAGCCTGGGGAGGGGATTTGAGAATCCCTGCTGGAATTCCTGCTCTCACACCCTGGCTCTGCCCCTGGAACCCCCAACCCTGCCCTCCTGACACTGCTGGTCTTGTTGACGGCATCACAGCAGAGAGCTCCCCCTCAGCTGGAACAAAGGAGGAGAGGAAACGAGCTCTGCTCCCCTCGATGTGCCACACTCCTGTAACAATCCCATCACTCACTTCTGGGAGAGAAACGGAGGAACTGGGATCACTCTGCCGTGTCCCATGCCATGCAAGTGACAGGGACATAAAGCAGGGTGCCAGCAAGGCTCTGAGGAAAAGGGAACTTCTGTGCTGCTTCTTGAAAAGCAATATTTACAGCAAGAAACGATCTGCACCATTCTGGAAAAGCAATGCCAAAGAGGTTGGGTGAGGCCATGCCCAGAAACAGAGATGAGCTACCCGCAGGTCTCTTGTCCTGGCACACAGAAGCCAGGGATCAGATGGAATCCCTGCTCCTGGGGGGTTTATTCAGTTTTATACCAATCCTTAAGTTCCACAATGCATTCCTTCATAGTTTTTCAGGGACTACCCAAATCCCATTTCCCTAAATATAGAAAACTCCCACTTCTACATATTCTTCCCTGCCCAGAAGTCTGCAAGCCTCATTCTCATTTCTGTCTCTGAAGAGCTCCCCATTCTATCTCCAGTCCCTGATCATCATCATTTGTCTCTCCTTCCCGGTCTCTTCCTCTTAGCATTCACCCAATAAAGACAAATTTATTTATAATCCAGGAACTTCTCAGTCCATTAATTTCTTTCTGTCTTACTCAGAATTCCTCTCAGAAACTTTCAGCAGTTGCCATTGACACAAATAGGAGCTTCTTCAAACGTCTGTGAGCTGATGTGAAAGCAGCACCTCCCAAAACCAGCTCCAGGACTGGAAGAACAGAACTGGACAGCACTGGATTGCAAAGCTGCCACTGCTGTTGCTGGGAACTGCCCCTGGATTTCACTCAGGATAGCTCAGGTTCATTGCACAGAAATTGATTTTTAGACACTGGGGAATACTGCAAAGCTGTTTTAAACCACATGGCTTTGGTCAGCAAGATGTGCTTGGAAATTAAAGGGCGTAATATACATACCTGCTCCTAGTCTGCACAATAAATTATAATGTCTATTTCTCAGTTCAGGATTCCTAGACAGGTAGTTAAAAAAATATATGTGAAATGATTTATTCAAGGTTGGGAACACTTTTAGCATCCATAATAGACCTCAAAATAAGCCATCCTACTTCCAGAACGTACTTGTTTTCATAGAACTTCTGAACAATTTAATAAATCTTCTCAGAACCAGAGGTTTATAACTGATCTTATAAATTTCCCATGGAAACAGGAGGCACCCTTTATTTTTAAACCCTGTGAGGTAGCACATCTATTAGCTTTCTTAAGGGACTAAAGATCCTCAAAAATTCTCTCAACAAAATAAAAACTGCTGTGTGATGTGCTTTGCCTGAGCTCACTGCCACACACAGATGTCTCCCTGCCACTGCTGCCGTTCCCTTCTCCAGGCACATCTGTCTCTCCTCAGCCACAGGATGTTCTTGAGGGCTTTGCATTCCCTGCAAGCTCCCCTGGGCTGTCTGCAGCTGGCACAGCCGAGAAAAGGACCTGCTCTGACAGTATCGTCCGACCCTGCCTGCACTGTCACCAGAGCAGTAAACACAGGACTCTGCCATGCAGCTACTAATTAGCACTTAGTGGAGATAAGCACAACTTCTGACAGTGCAAGGTAGTTCATAATTTACATGAGATAAAAAGCAGGGCATACTCAGTGTACACAAAGGAACAGAGAGGAGATGGCACTCTATTATGGATAAGCATTTTGTTATTCTGAAACTATTGTCACTTCACCAAATTCATCTTTCCCTTTATAAGCCTATTTTTAAATTTCCTATCACTGAGTAGAACTCTAGACTTGAGTTATGCCTCAAAGACCCCATGCACTAATATCAGAACACAAACAACAGCTATGTGACTAATTTAATTCTGACACGTAAGTAGGTTTTGGGGATTCCCGGGATCTCTGGTATGGTATTTATCTGTGCTACTGTGATGTATTTGATCAACTCAGGCCCCACTTAGCCTGATTTGAGGTTTATATTGCAGACTGTAATTCTGAAGAAGAGTACTACTGTTGGGAACATTTTCGAAGTTGTCTTTGTCAAACAACTGGGCACACATTCATACATTTTTCTAAATTATTTCGAAATACTTGAAAATATTTCTCATTTAAAAAAGAAGTACTGACATACTGAAAAGAGAAGTCTGTGTATCCAGTTCCTCACATCCTACAAATGCTGGTCTGCCAGCAGAGCAATCAGTTCTTGGCCCTTTCACCGATAACATTCAACACCAGAACGTTATTCAGGTGAACCAAGCGAAGCCCACTCCCAACTCTGCAGCCTGCACCTTTTCCAAAACCCAGTCCCGGGAGCTCCTCAACACCGAGAGAACACAGCACCATCAAACAGCCGCGTCTGGCTGCGAAGTCAGGAGGGGCGGGAAGACACTCTGAAAGCATCAGCCACGAATTCGAAAGAGCACACCCGTCCCACGCCACAGCCCAACTCCCGGATCCCCCGCTGGCCCCGGCGGCGAGCTGCGCGCGGTGCCAGGCACAGCGCGGAGTCACTCGCGACCCGCCGCAGCGCCCCTTCCAGCGGGAGCCGCTGCTCCCGGCTTAACAGCTTCAGTTTGCAGCTCCAAGGGAATACAGAGCAATTCTGACATGTACTCAGGTCCGGTTTATCGGGATTGAAAGATACACGTTTGTCTTCTCTCTCTGTTTATGCTTGGTTTTGGCTTCAAGCCAGCCCCTCCCTAGGAACCACAAAGATTCAGTGGTCGCTTGCTGACTCCGTAGGGCAGCTGGCCAGGCTTTAATTCCCCCAATCAGCTGATAACGTTCTCCACAGATTAAATGATTGTGGCACAGGGACCCAGCCTCTGTTTTTATGCTGGACAAACTAAAGAGAAACCCAACATCTGAACAACTTGCTCCTGTTTCATCCTGTAAGAAATATTGATTGCCAGTAAGAGAGGAAAAAAAGAGACGGGTACATCAAACAATTTTCTCTAAATCTCAACCCTTTAAACTATAATTGTTGTGAAGGAAGGGCAATGCACCTCTCAAGGATTTTGAATGCTGCCTCCTCTGCAGCATCATTGGACAAATCTGACTCTGAATGCATGTTCTCTGGATACCCACGGGGCACGAATGGCCCAGCTGAGTTTACAACAGCAATAAAGAACAGACTTTCAAACCCAGTGTGGACTGATGTATACAGCAAAGTGAAAAATAAACACACTAAAGCTGCTACATAATTCTGTCAAGCATATGGTTAAGTTGTGATTTTATTTAGAAAACAGATTGTAAGAGGGAATTGATGACAGCTGAGTCTATATTGGTCAGCCATAAATAAGAGTATTCTAATAGAGCTGAGCTTGTTACGGATCACATGCTGCCACACAGATTCAGTGAGAGCTAATCACTTAGAAAATAGAGCTTTTTAAACACATTTTGCAGCTCATTTTCAACTGTACATTGCTCACTTGAAAAATCCATGATTACTGCGCCTAACTTTTAAGAGAGTGATGGGGGAGTCACATTTACGGGCTCAATTAGAGTTTGTAGCTCCTTTCAGACAAAATGAATCCCTCTTGCATTGCAAGAAGCCCAAGGCAGCTCGCAGGCTCCTCCGCAGCAGGCACTGCACAGCCAGCAGTGGGGGGCTGCCAGAGCATTCCCTGCTCGGGCTGGCCCCAGCAACAGCTCCTGCAAATCAGCATCTGTAAGCACTCGATCACAGCTGGTTAGTGTTGAGTGGGCTGATTTCTTTACATACTCCATCAACTGGGACCCCTTCATCGCCAAGGCTCCAACTGAACTGATGGCTCCGACTCTGCTTTTGTATTTTCACAGCCAGGGAGGAATTGCACCTCTTAGACTGCTTCTCAGCCCCAGGTAGAACGCTGCAGTCCCCAGAAATATCTACGAAACCAAAATGCAGCCTCTCCCTTCACAAAGCCCTCATGGCTGGAGTTCCAAGGAGAGGAAACCGTGAAGGCCTGAGCTCCGCTGTCTGAGCACTGCCTCCGCCGTCCCGGGAGCTTGGCCGGCAATGCGGCCCCGGCCCCGGCCCCGCCCGTCATTCCCACTCACTCGGGAAGAACACACACGATTGGTAACAGCAGCTGATCAGTCCACATCTGAGCTCCGCTGAAATATTTCAGCCCACAGAAGAGAAAATCTCAAAAAACGTTGGCACAATAGTGGCAGTCTTAATGGAAACATGTATTGTGAAATACGAGACAAACTGCTGCGTTTATTGCCAGTCCAGCTCAGGCCGCTACAGCTTATTGTACCCAATGGCTTTAACTGCTGCAGTTAGGGAGCGAGACAGCTCAAATTCTACTTTGCCTGTTGCTGTTCCATTATCTTGTTTTATCTTTTATCATTGTTGGCAAATTTGAGAGTAATGAACCTTGAACTATTCTCCTTGTTTGCTTCTTTTCCATACAGGATGGGGCTTGGAAGGGTCAGAAACTGAATCCTTTCTCTACCAACCAAAAAGCCCTGCCTGCTCTGTCAACATTCCTGCCTGTGTGGCACATACAATACAAAAAGTCTGTCACTGCTGCTACACGTGTTGGCTCAAAGGTGGATTAAATGCTAAAAATTTTGATTATTAACCTGGTATTCCAATTGGTACTCACAGGGTACTGAAAATGGAACAAATGCAATGAGTATGTTGCATTTTTTGTTTGTTTCCACCGTAAGAGCAGAGGAAGCTGCACTGGAATCCTGCCCACACCAAGATCTCAGTGTGTGGTACGCGTCCATTACTGAAAACCATTATACACGAGGAGACAAACAACTGATAATTACCAGGCTTTACATGCCCATTAGGTTAAGTATTCTTGAAAGTATATTCATCTGCCATCACATTTGCATTCTGAGAGCAGATGAGAGAAATTGGATATTAAATCTGCTGGCTCCCTCAGAGGGCAAACAGAGCAGAAGAGTCTATTAAATCACAAAAGGAGAAAAAATTCCTTGCTGTTCCCTGTATTGTCTGACCTATCTTCACAACCTGGCAGAGTGTTTAATAAGCAAACGGGGCTGTCAGGCATCCCTGAACCGCTGAGGGGAAATGATCAACTCTCCTGGACACTGGGCAATTCAGCCTCACTTCGCTTCCTTGCTTCAGCTCACTTGACTGCAAAATGCAGCCAGATTTCTTGTAAAAGACTATGAAACCTAAAGATAAAAATCAATCTTCTATGTGCAAAAGTCCTTTTTATCTATTTTTCTGCCTTAGCATTTACTCAGTTTTAAGGAATACAAATCAAGATAGACACATACTAATAATTCCTAGTTTTTCCAAAGCTTCCTGACACATTCAGCAGCATATTCATACAGTCCTCCAAAGAACATCATCTATGACTACTGCAATATCTTGTCAGCACCTCTATGAATGAATTCTACACTTCATACACGCAGTTTGTTTGGTTTTCTTCGAGTGACATGCAGAGCCATCAGGAGAAGTCCCTGGCAGGGTTTCAGAGTTACTGGTCCCTGACTTTGGTGTGGTATTACAGCACCCATGGAAACAAACACCCATCAGTGAGGAGCTGTGATCTGAAAGGTTTCCTGAATGCTGCCCCTGTTCAGGGAGATGTCAGTCACCCCCAGACTGTGCCAGTGATGCACAGAAGGACTCGCCTTCCACTGGAGCTGCTTATTTCAGGCTGGAACTAAACAGCTCACCAGAGCAGAGAGCTTTGCTCCAGCTGAGCCATCTTTCCACAGACTCCAGCACACCCAGCTCAGCTTCCAGAAAAAGCCACATCTGCCACACTGAGAAGATGAGAAGTCTGCCATAATTGAAAAAGATTTCGCCAATACTGTCTTAAGTAACAAATGTACAGTCAATCTCTCAGCGCCTCTCAGAAATGAAAAAAGCACATTACAGCCAGTCAGTTTCTGTCTGACAAGGCCAGAGCAATCTCTGCCAAGTGCCATCCTTACAAGCTTTTCCTAAGACAATGGAGGAAGAAAAACACTGAGTCTATTCAGAGCAGTCACTCCAGCAGTGCCTGACTCGTCTGAAAACACAGACAAAAACCTGAACACAACCAGAGGGGGCACAGAACACCAAGGATTACTTCCATGCTCAAATGCACTCAGTCCAGGTTCAGAGGCTGAAGTGAAAGACTGACAGCTAGACAATGACTTAATAAATCGCTTGTGGCTTTGAGTAGGCACTGGAAGCATCCTTCACTCCATCTACATGTAGTGCTGAAAAACCCCAGAGGGATTGTGCCACTTGTTCTGAAGAAGTGGCTACAGAAAATTCAGTGTTCACAGTGGCCAGTACTCCTACACTCCGAGGGACAAGCAGCCTCCAGCCACAGACAGTGCCACACACTCAGGCCAGGTGTCCAGGTGACACTGGCTGTTCTCTACAGGTCCATCAACGTCTGGAAATCAACATCTGTAAGCACTCCATCAGAGCTTGTTAGCGCTGAACTGGGCTGATTTTTTAAAATCAAACTGATAAATAATACACAGCAAGAAAGAAAACCACATTAAGTCCACTGTAGGTGGGGCACAGTGAAGGAGGATGAGATCAGCTGCAAGCAGGCTGCTGTCCTGGGTGAGCTTCCACGTGATTATTATTTATCAGAGAGCAGCCCTTGGCCCTGTATTCAAAGTGCCTGAGAACACTCAGTACAAAAGCTTTGGTTACTCACTCCTCTTCAAATTATTCTGAGCCACTGGAGTCATAATTACACTGTCATAATGAAGAGGGAAAAAACTCTTCTAACTAGTAAATTCTTGTTGTAAATTGCGTTATGAAAGTGGTAATTCCCTCTGAAGTAGGCATTATCATGTCTTACTGCCCACATCAGTTCATTACTGTGCCTCTGCTGTCCCAGCGGAGCCTGCTCCTGGTAAATGAATGTTTTGGGATGATATTGCCAACTCGGGACTTATTACTTAATTGAATATGGAAACATTTAGGCCATTAGCATACATTTAGAAGTGTCTTATTTCACAGATGTTAATTTATCTTGGGGAATGCCCTTCTTTCTTCCCTCCTCCCTTTTCTCTTTCAGTTCTTTCCCTGCAGCCACCTTGTTTATTCAGCTAGGTCCTAGTTCAGCCATTTGCAAACCCATGGTGAGCAGCTTACTGTTTTAAAACCTTCCCAATCTGAGATTTGAAGGCTATTTTCCAAAAAGAGCACAGCCAAGCACTTCCTATCTTCCCTCACAGCTGAAAAGTATCACCAGCTCTGGGTGGTTAAGAAAGCCTAAACATCTCTAGCTAAATAATGAGATTTTTCAGGCATTCCAAATTGTTATATCCACCTAATTATTACAAGATCTCAAAGCCATGCATAGAGCTTTTCTCTGCAGGTATCTCACTTTGGGACTTTTTAACTAATAATATATTCCCTCTAACAAAAGGGTCAAGAAGCTAGAATAATACAATAAAGGAAATTCCCACTCTTCCTTCATTATTAAGAGATACTGGGAAACCTGAAGTAAATTCCTGGAACTTGCCAGCCTGGACAGGACCCTGCATGTCCCAAGGTAAGGTCCCAGTCACTGCAGATGTCAAGTCCTAGAGCCTTTTCAAGTTTCAGTGAGGGCTGAACATCTGTATGGTCACAAAGAAGTTTTTTTTAAAACTCCTTAAACATTTTGAAAATCAAAACTTAGTGCCAGAACTCACACTGGTTCCAGCCTTGTGCTGCAGCCCAGCCCCTTCGGGCCCTCCCTGTTTATTTGAACACCTCTCTGAACTACAGTGGGAACATCCAAAATTGCCTTTTCCCTCCTGGGCTCAAATTTGTCCACAAACAATGGCTTCAGCTGCTGATGACTGACATTTTTCTTTCAGTTTACAGAGTGCTCCAATCGACAGATTGGCAAAGCAATTACTGCCTCTGCTAAATCTGGAGCACAGACATGGTTTAGAAAGGGTCTCAACATAGAATTAATTTATTTTTATTTGAGAAATCAAAGTCAATTAGCATTTCTAGCTGAACAGGAAAAAAAGCCTTCATAGATGAACTCTAAAAGTTCAGGACCTAGATGCAGGAAATCCTATCCCTGAAATAAAATAATAAACAAAGCAAACAAGCAAGGAAAACCCAGCAGGTGATTTAAAGCCATTTTCAGTATCTGTTAGCTTGAGTAATGCATACTTGCAATAGGCAATTCCTCAAAAAGATGACAATCCTTAAATCCAAACCCTTCAGAGCTTTTAGGCATTAGATCTAAGGATTTACAGAGAGAGATCTTTTTGGTGGTAAGCCTTTACAAAGCACAGTGCACCAGATTTCAGCAGGCACAGCTGAGGAACGAACAGGTAGACCACAATTAAAAGTAAGTGGGAAAATGAAGTGTCCCTGCATTACTTCAGAGCAGAGGTCTGTCCTGCTTACATCAGCCAAATGCTCAGAGGTCAGAGAGCCACTGAAGTGGCCCCATTAGGTTCTGTGAGCTCAATTCTCTAATTTCAGCACAGCCAGACATAGCCACAGCACAGGCTGAGGGTCCTGCCCAGCACCAAACCCACGGTGGGTGCTGTCCTCCTTGGAGCAGGGGAGAACTGCCCTTTTCTTCCTGGAGAGCAGGACAACGCAAACATCTTTCTCCAAGACCAGTCAAATAACTAATGCAAACAAAACAGTACTCAGCTTTGGACACAGGCTCCAAGTGTCACCTCCTACCAAGTCCTGAACACAGGCTCTACCCTGCACTCAGGGCTATTAAACCACACAAGTGCATCACTAATCCTGTGCTTCAGGAGTGGAGCTCCTGAAGATACCTCCAATCTGCATTAAGTGTCCAGGGCCCCCATCAGCTTGGCCAGTGATGCCCAGCACCTCAGGCTGTGCAGTTCCAATATCCCAAAGGCAAAGCTTCTGCCTCGACAGCCAGGCTTTAGTTTCACCACTTTAAGTTTTATAGATTTAGATCAGATTCCATCTACTATAATACAGATCAATTATTCTGTGCAATGAACTATCTACCCCGGGCTATTACTATTGGTATTCTTTGTGATGGGGTTGAAGAGATCAAGCAGCAAAAACATTGATTCTGTAACAGCAGCTCCCTCCATTCCCATTGGAATTCCATGCCATGGGAAGGGGGCATTGATGCAGCAGCCTGAAGAAACAGACATCTGATAAAGTGACAGGACAATTCATTACCAGGGCTTTACACAGATGTTACAAGGATCTGTCAGATCTGTTTAGTATAATAACCTTAAAAATCTAAAAGGGCTCAGATTTGCCATTAGAAGTAGGAAACTAATGTTCCAGTTTTTTTTGTGATCAAAAATGCACTTTGAGATTGCCTTATGCATTTCATATGAGTGTGCTCATCCTGGATAAACGTTACCCTTAAAAAATGCAAAAGCAACACTGAAGAGTCAAACTATTCCAATAATTTCAAATCAAAGATTACTTTCCCTCCCATGAAACATCTTATTCCTCGATGTACTTAGCCTTTATTTTTAGAAGTACTCTGGAAATAGGAAAAACCCTTACCTGGATGAGATTTCATGTTTTACTAGAATATTAAGAGTTTTTTGACCCAAAGTTTTACAAGAATGTTCCACATATTCAGGCACCAAAACACAGATAAAAAGAGAGCTCCTCCACTCGTCAGCAGTAACCAGGAAAGGGCAGGGAGCCGGAATGGACACATTCAGCGCCCTGGGTGTGTAGCAGCCGGTCCCGGTGAAACAATCCCGGGGCACCGGGGCGGTGCAGAGCCTGCTGTTATCCCGGGCATATACACCAGGTGCTCCACACCCCCAGCCACTGCCCTTGAGCAGCCAGGATTCGAGCACACCCCGGTGACACCTCCCAAAGCGTGATGGATGGCGGGAGCAGCACCTGCAAACCAGGCAGCTCTCACCTTGTCAGTGCCAATCACCCTCTCCATCTGTCTTGCCTGTACCAGCACAGCCCTGACAGCAGCTTTCATATTGGTTCACTTCTGACCACAAAGGAGCTGCTAATGTGTTCTCCACTGAGAATTAAGCAGTTCTAGGGGAAGAAAACAACACTTCTGACATCGATTCCATAAACTGGGGGCTTTGCAGTACCCCAAACCTCCCCTTTCATAAACAAACCACCAACAGAAACAAGCCAAACCTGTATTTCCCAGCTATAATCAAGTTAAGTTGGCTTCTGCTTGGTTTCTGTAAATGTTCTTCAGCTCCCTAAATTAATGAGTTACATTGGAAAACTAGTTTTCCCTAGCCAGATCTCACAGTGCCTCCAGAATGCAGCAGAACAAAAATTCTGAAGTGCTAGATTAGCAAGGCAGTAGTGCAATCCCAAACAGTGCAGCTCCAGTGCCAAAGAGCTCCCTACTGCTCATAGCTTCCAAGTGATCAGGAGAGGAGGCAAAGAGAGTCCTGCCAGCAGGATGAGCAGAACAAACCTGTCCAGTCTGCCTGGGCCAGTGACCCCGAGGGCAGGCAGTGATCCCAGCTAGCCCAGTGCCTGCACCCAGCAGAGCACCCACGCACTGCTCACACAGCTTTAATGCACTGCTGCTCCAACCACGCCTTGCCCAGGCTGCAGTCAGGCTCTGGCATGGGTCTGAGAGGAGAATGACAGGCCCTGGAGTGCAATAAACCTGAAATAACAGATGCCTGCAAACCATGAGACCACTTATGTGGCTAATGGTTTGCTGGATCTGTCTCTCAGTTTTCTGACACCTGCTCAGGCAATGCGAGTTGATTCTCAAGGCAGAGAAGGAACAATTTTCTTCTTAATATAATCTGCAAGTCCAACAGGAGGTAATAGAGTGCCCTAGAAGTCAATAGTTCTTAAGCACTTGTCTCCACAGTGCCACTGACAATTTCGGGCCATTAGCAAGTCACTTAGCAGTGCAGGAAAGCTATTTTGCCATCCAGAAGATGGAGAAAATTATATTTGCTTGACTAGCTCATAAACAGGCCATGAAAGCTAATTCCCACTTGCACAGTGTGCTGAAACGCCAGGAGCCTGCTGGAGAAGCCTCTCCCCAGGCAGCAGCAGAGGGTGATTCCACCCAGCCCTGCTGCAGGAACACCTCTGCACCGCCCGTGCTGGGAAAGAACAGTTACTGCCATGAAACGGTGAAGACAAGGACTGCCGCCTTCCTGGGTCAGTGTCTAACTCCTGCCTACCTCAGCCTCATTTTTACATCAGGACCAAGCAGTGAAAAAGCTGAAATGCAGAGGCTGTACTTCAAAAGAAGCAATAATTTAAGGGTCTGGTTTGGTTTTTTTTAAGTTCCTTTTCTCTCATAGTTAGAAGAGAGGAAAAAAAATTCAGTTATGAGAAGATTTTAGAAGGTGTTTAAAGCAGAATGTGGAAGGGGATGTTTTAACTAACAGAACCAGAGCAATGGAAGGAGGAGTGAAAAATGAACAATAGGATTCTTTTCAGTCTGGCAGAGAAGGTACAAATTCAGGGCTGGAGTACCACGAAATAGCCACATAACCTAAGGCATAGAGAAAAGCCCATCTCATCAAAGCTTTATGTGGCTGGTAACCTTCCTGGTCATAAATATGATTCAGTTCAGCATGAAGAATAAGATTTGATTTAGCCCAGCACTAGAAGAACACACAAGCAATTTGATAAAATGCCAGTCTTGTTCAAATTTTCTTGCTGTATAAATTGAGTGCTAATGACCTCAACTCTGCTCCCTTCATGTATTTATGCAGTCCTTTTCATGTTTGCTGGATTATTATTGATTGATTGTTAGCTAAAACGGGGAATAAGAGAAGCTCATGTAACAAACTCTTTGGGCCTTTTGGGGAAAATCTTCCCAATTATCAATAAGTGCTGCTTATTCACCACCACAGCTTCACACCAGTCCCTGTATCCCCACAATTACCACCATTAAAAACACCCGAGGGAAACCACAAAGCCTCTCACTGGTTTATAAAACTGGTACCTACAGGTGTCCAACCCCTAACTTGGGTTTACAAATGTAGAAATAGCATTGATAGTTCATAAAAAAACCCTTACTATTCTCCCAATATCGGAGGTTTATGAGTTTCTATTACAACCTTCAGTCACTCCCTCACACAGGATTCACTAAGTATAATTAGAAATTGAATAACTGTAAAAAGAAAAATAGCTGCTGCTTTTTTCACTCATGAATGTATCCAGGCCTGACACTCAGTAGCTTAAGGCAGTTCTAGCTCTCTAATTTCTTTGCTGATTCATCCTTAGAAATAGGAAAACAAATTTAAAAGGTTGCAAGCAGAAAGTATCAATCCTCTTGACTTCAAAACAAAACAGAAGGTTATGTTTATTAGGCCCAGAAAAACAAATAAAAGCTAATAAACAAAGAATTGCATCTAAAGTGTGGGTTCAGAAAAGTCCTGTTCCTAACTTTGGGAAGCTCTGGCACCCCTGCACATATTGATTGCAATGTCTGTAACAGCACCGAGCTAATTCCAGCAGGAATTGGGGCTTGCTGCAAACAGGAATTGGAATTGTGTACCAGAGCTTTGAGCCTTTAATTGGTGAAAGCATTTGGAAGGACTGACATGAAATTATACTTCATGTTTTCCTTTCTCAGCAAAAACACTTCAATAAAAGATCTCACTTCAGTTTCAGCTTCCAATGCAGGTACCATGAAATTGCAGAAAAACGGCAATACAAGACAGACTGGAATATTTTCTATGAACATCAGGAAACTTTCAGCAGCCATGATGGGAAGGAAGAGGAGCCTTCAGCCTTCCCTGGCCAGCAGCACATAAAAGAGCAAAAAGAAGGCGAAAAAGGGGAAGCAAGCGTTGAATGAAGCTGAGAAATCCCTCAGTTTCCTAAGGCCCAGTCGAAGCTTTCCAGCTACAGCAATATTCCATATTTACCCATCCATACTTTATCTCCCTCCTTTCCTCTCTCTCACACTCATACAGAGTCAAGACAAATATTTTTAATTTCCCTAGCTCATTAAAAAACAAAACCTAGGCCTTGGCTCTTATGGTCCAACTCTTCCTCAAAATTAAAAACAGTCCATCAGTTCCACGTTCACTCCTCTAAAACCTCCCTTTGCTGAACAGGGAAAATCCAGAGGTACCTATCCCTAAATCTTTCAGAAGTTTCTAGAAGACTCCCCTTGAAGACAATTCCCTCTTAGAAAGGGGATAGGTTTTACTATAAGCACAGTAGTTCTGAAACATAAAATACTCAGTAGTGATGAGTAGTTTTTTACTTTTGGCTGTTTTGCATGTCTTTTTCTTCATATTTGACCTGTATATCCTATATTTTCCATCTGTTCAAGCCACGGTTTCCAGTCCACTGGAGCAAAAGCAATGGTAAAAGCATTTTGCCAGCAGCCCTTGGCCTCACTTCATGAATATAGTTCCAAATCTTGCTGCCACTCGAGGCAGAACTTCAAAAAATCATGGACTGATTCAAAATAAAAATTAACACAATTTTTCTCATGAAAGAGCTACACTGGGGGAGGGGGAGAAGGGATCTTCTCCTCTGTCAGAGAGAAGATCAGAATGAGACCAGGTAGATGGAGAACATGGCATGGAGGGATGAACATATAACCCACAATTCTGACCAAAAAACCCAACCAAAAACCCCTTAGAGCTGCTGTAACCAGATCAAAGAGAGGAATGGCTCCCCAGAAGCACAGTTAAACAATATTATAACTACTCTGACACTGCAGCAGGTTAGAGTCTGAACTAGTACTAATACTGCCAGGTACTCCCAGAAAAGCAGGTCAAGAGAAATCAAAACTCAACAAAGCAACAGCAAGTTGTTACAAAAGTTTGTTTTTAAAAGGTAACACCAAAGTGCTGTTTTTCAGAAAAGAATGCCACACTTCTCATTTTGAACTGATATTCACTCCCTATTTTTAGCTTATTTTTTTGTTTTATGATACCTTAGATCTCAGAATAAAAAGCTACAATTCAAACACATCTTTTCCTTTTTGTTCCAGAAAATTCATTTTAGAAGCATTCCTTTAAAAGTTCAGGTGCTGAGTCTTCATCCTAATTTAAACAAAGCAAGGGTTTTGAAAATTTTATAGACCTATATGTAACATAATTATTATGGTTGTAACCAGCTCCACTTTTAATGGATTACAGCTCATGGAAACAGAGAAGCTTTGAAGTGAGATTTCTAAGACTCTACATTTACAGGGTAAAAACAATAAACATTTTTTACCTTTATTGTTTTTAATGTTTGTATTTAAACCTATTTTCAAATGTAGCAGAAGTTTCCATGTTGGCTGATGTGATCCCTTTTAAGTCATTAGTACAGAGAATAAAGATAAAGACATCCCTGAACACTTCCTATGAGAAACTTGGATTGTCTGGCTTGAAATCAGCACTCAAGAAACAATTTAAATCTTAGATTGACTCAGAAAATGAGAAACTGATCTGGTGAGAGGTGTTTGTCCTCCACCAGAGGAAAAAGAAACAATAGGCCTTGAGTCAGCAAGCAAGTGCTGTGGTTATTCAGTTTATACATCACACACCTGCAAAGGGAAAACATCCTGATTTTAGGGCAAAGCACTTCCCCCAGAAATCCCCCCCAAATCTCCCTGGAGGAAGGGGAGGGCTGAGCTCTTCATTACTGTGCTGAGCTCTTACTACTGAGGCCAGTGGTGCTAAACTGAGCTACTCCTTACTCGGGCCAAGGCAGGCATGAGAGCTCACGAATGTTCCACTCGCAACCTGGCCCTGTTTTCAGCCCTGGAATGTGAGACGTGGAACCACCAGAGGAAGGAGTTCCGAGTCACAGCAGGGTTCGATTGCAGAGGTGCTTTAGCACCTCTGGTGCTCAGCTCAGCTGTTTGTGAACACAGCTCCCAGCCTGTGGTATTTGTACGAGTGGGGAGTTCACTGCTCCCTCCTGTGATGCACATGCTCTTTTAGAGGAACGTTCTGGGAGCTTTGGCTACACCCACCATTTCTAGGACAAACACCTGAGGCAGATCAGTCTCATCCCCAGAAGCCAGAGTGACATTTACCTTCAGCTCAGGAAGAGGCGGCACGAGTCATTGGTAAGGGATAAAAAACAGAATAACCTCTGCAGACACGGATTTCCCACTCGCCAGCCACACAACCCTCGCTCACAGCGCTGGAACACGGGCAAGCCCGGAAAGGAGAGGCAGCTGGACAGCCCCCCTGCAGGCCCCACACACCTGCTCTGTGTCCCGGCCCAGTCCTTGCTGGTCTGGCTCTGATTACACCGGTGCTTACAGGGAGCTGCCCCTGGAACACCCCAGAGCTCACTGAGGTGACCTCACAATGAGGTGACTCAGTGTGGCACTTGGTGTCACACTCTAACACCAACCGCCACCCCCACGGGCAGTTTCTCGCTTTCAGAATTGTTTTGGTAGATCAGTAACTCTTAGGAACCTCAAACATCCTGTAATACCGAAGTGGGCTCACAACAAGCTGGAGAGAGATGCTGAAACTTGAGAATCCTACTTAAATGCCCAATTCTTGCTCATTTCCTGTAAATGACTCTGTGGATTTCAGCTTCATTAATCTCAACAAGAGTCCAGTGAGAGATTACGAGAACTGCAAACTCCAGCTCTCAAGAATTTAGCTGTTATCTCCTCTTAGTACATAGATATGTCCCAGCTCTACCATTTCAATTTTGTAAGCATTCCTCAAAGGACAACTTCAGGAAAAGGCCTCTCATTCCAAGAGATCACATCTCAGACAACTCATACAATATCACATTGAACAACATGAAGAAATGGTGAGTCAACCAAGCAATACAATTTTTGGAGAGCAGCAATTGATGGACTGTTAGGCAATTTATACAGAGGAGGTGACTTCCAAGAGCAGAGAAACAGTAAGTAAAGTACCAAACAAGTACAAAGCAGCCTTACCTCAGCGTGAACTGATCTTCTGTCGAGTTTTTAGCGACAGATACAAGGAAAGTCAGAATGTCTCCTTGCTTGACAGTCTTTGGTGCATACTGGATGACAATATTATTATCCAATCTCATTTCAGTTAAAGAAGGGGCAGCATGTGTCTGGTAAAGGAAAACACTTCCAATCCTCTGCAGGGGAGGTCCCGACTCATCGATGTCATTGCGCCCTGACCGTATCCCATTACTTTTCCTGACATCCTCCTTGGCGCACTCCCCTCTCTCATCTCCTGCTTGGATGGAGTAATAGAGCTCCACGGGGCTCCCTTCAGATCTTTCCGTCTGCTTCTTCCGGCCAGCCACCACGCTGGGGGGGCTGAACCAGCTGGGCAGCAGCTCCAGCTGTGCCACGCAGAGCCCCAGGTCCCCCGTGAGCCGGCAGCTGCTGCGCACCTCGCGCGTCTCGCGGAAGGCGAACACGCGCAGGCAGGGCAGCCGCTCCGCGGGGCTGCGCTCATCCCAGTCCCTGCCCACGATGTAGAACAGCACCTGCACCCGGGGCTTGCTCAGGTAGATCTTGGTGCTCAGGATGTAGGCCTGAAGCTTCCAGTTGTAAGTGAACTTGTTAGTAGAGCCGAAGGGATTTGAAGACAGCATTAAGTCCTGGGGCACTGCTTGCTCAATGGAGAAAGGTCCATAGCTGGCATTTAACACGGGGGGACTCTTGGATTTGTAGATCAGAAAGGATTCCACCCGGGACTGCAAGCTGGAGTTCCTCATAATATCCTGGTTGGCTTCCTTAAGAAAGAAGGAAACATCCGCATTGTGGATACGATAGGTCACAGGCAAGTAAGTGGGCAGCAAAGAAAATCTCTGTATACTCTCCAGGATCCCTCGACTCTCAGCCACTGTTGGAAGGAAAGGAGAGTTTAAAAGATCAGATCTTCAAGTCACACTGACATAACCTCGCTGACTTTACTGAGGGGCTCGACAGTGCTGCAGTTGGCATCAGCGGCCACAAACCTCATCAGTCCGCGCAGAGGCGGCCTAGGCAGATGATGATTTATCTAATCAGCTCGGAGAACAATGGTTTATGATACATTCTGCATGACAGCCAGATTAAAAGAAGTAGCTTGTGCAGGTTTACACATGCCAAAGGTCACATCTCCACTTGTAATAAACAAGTGTTACATCTCCACTTGTAACAAACATTTATCATCAGAGACAAAATGACCCAGTCAGCACCTGCAACCCCAGATCACTGCACAGGCACATCTAAAAAATCTGATCATTACAGCAAGCTCCAGCTGTGCAGGAATCCAATGCAATGATTTTACATCAAATGCTGCAAATGGACCACCCAGAGTTCACTTCAACCTTCTCAGCACCCTCAAGCAATACATGGACTCAAAAATGGTTTCCTGCACAAGGCTGAATTTCGCTTTAAAAATATTTAGCACAGGAGCCATTTATACTACAGCTCCTTTACATCACTCTGAGGATTTCAAAAGGAGCTGTATTTACATCCAATTTACAGTCCCTTCTATTTCACTTTACCCATGAAAAGAGGGTTTTTCTGTAAATCACCATCAGGATTTGCTGTTGCCTAACCCTGCACTGTCCCCTCATCCAGCTGCATTATCTGGAGGCTGTACATCACTGCACACAGAGAACATTTCCAGTGGCACTGAGCCTCTCCCACTGCAGGGCACCATTTTAACTGTGCCAGGCAGCAATTACCTGAGGCAGGCTGTCGTGCTAAAGAACAAGCTCTGCATCCTTTCTAGGAACTGGCAGTCCCAAAGAACAAATATAGAAACTTAAAAAACACAGATGCAAATACAGTACCACCTTTCCTGTTTGAACACTGACTTTTGTGCTCATATCTTCTACCCTAATTATGAAATAAATTGCCTTCTTTCCCCCACAGCAAATTCAAATTCTTACCCTTATTCAGAAAAGGGACAAAGGCTTACCACAGATGGCATTCAAAGACAACCCAGTTTCTCAAGCTCTAATTCACAAATGCTTTAGCAGTCTTCATATTTTTGTTTAGCATCTGACCTAAATATTTATTTGCTCATGAGTACTGTGGTAGCCTAAACTGATGCCAGTTCAGGCATGGGAGATTCCCACGAATCTTCCATTTAGCTGCTGCAATCCACTCTGTCCAGCCTCAGACAAGCCATTTTTCCCGTGCTGCTGCTCTACGGCCAAAAGTTAAAGGACATTACTGTTTCTTTCCCCTTACCCTTTGTCTGTAGACTGCAAACATAGCACACTTATCTTACTATTTATGTAGGAGCAGCACCTAAAAATCCCAAAGGTGTGATCTCAGTCAGGGTCTCCAGGCTCTAACACAATGCAAAACAATAAACTGAAGCTGACAAACAGGAGCAGAAGATTTTCTAGATGTAAAAGCAAAACTACCTGGCTTCTTAAAAGACGGTAATTCACAAAGTCACCTAAAAACCAGCAACAAACCAAAACAAACTAATCCTAGACAAGGACAAGCATCACTCAGAAGGAACCAATCTCAGCATGAAAGAGGCCAGGAAGAAGGGATTACACAAGAGTTTCAGAGCTTCACAAAATCCTTCTCTACATCTTGAAGAAAAAGAAATTCCTCTTCCAATAAACAACTGCAATAAAACCTTACATTACAAAGTTTAATTAACGTCCACTCAAACCCCAAAGAATTGGAAATAAAGTTATCTGAAGGATGAGGAAAATGGCCCCAGCACACGCCAACATCCAAGACTGTAAATTGCAAGAGCACTAAAAGCCTGAAATCCCATGACCCCCCAGAGGTGGCAAACTCATCTGAGATCTCATTTAAAGATCATTTTTAATAAAGAGTAAATTGTAGAGCTTTCTTACACACAAAACCAGTCTTCATTTTATCTTTACTTTTTCAAGCATTCAGCTCCCACTCTTCCTCCAGATACTGAGAGCAAATTAAGTTTTTTTAAGACTTTTTCTGGATAATCCTGCAGCACAGCTTTCTGCCAGCCCCGATGGCTTTGCTGGTAGTGAGCTGCAGGGCTGGAGCTCTGCTGGACTCCTCAGCCCACAGCATCCCTCCCCATCTAATGCCCCATTTATAAATTCCACACTCATTTCATTCTCCTCCCAACATCTTGGCAAAGCACAGCAAGACATCAAAGAAGCAACATAGAGAGGAAAACAACTCAGTATTCAACTTTTTATTCCCCTTATTTTGATTGCAGCTCCCTTGTGTTCCACAGGGAAAAGTACATTATTTTTATATTAAAATTAGCAGAGTATTTTACTTCATTGTTTAATCATTTATTTTAGTGCTTAATTATCCGAGGGACTAAAACCTCCCCTCTGCATTCCCCATCTCCACAGGACAACGTTCCTCAGATCTTGTAAATCAATGACTGTCCGGAACAGGGCAGCAACACAAATCGGGAAAAATAAAAGCAGAGAAGATAAACTGCCTATGAAAATAGGAAACAGCCTCACACCTGGAATAAAGTGCATTGGTTTTAAATTTCTGGGCAGTGGCAAACTGGTCCCCTCACTAGTGTCCTTCCCCTAGCTGTGAAAGTGCACTGAATTTTAACTGGTTTGTGCTGGAAGCTGACAGCAGCTTTCCAAACAGCCAAAGGCCAAAAACCCAAACATTTTTAAACTTTTATCTGGGGAGAGTTATAATCAGCACAAACAACAACAAAAAAGTATCAAAAACAACACTGAGTTCTGCTGTACCATCTGGATTTTGACCGTGAAAGTTTATTAAGGATTCTGAAGGATAGGAAATTAAAAACCAAAACAACTATCCATGTCTTTAATTACAACCATGACTATTTTTGTACAAATTATGCATGTTTTTACAAAGGCAGAATTGCAGAAGATTGCCATTTTGTGTGTTATTGAGTGAGACTCAGCAGAAAAGTGTTTTAAAGATTTAAATTATATAATCTATCCTAATTATCACATTTTATCTATACCATCAACGTTCCTCTGGAATAACCCACCTGAATAATTAAGACAAGAATGACCCAGTGAATCTCTCACTTTAAGTATATCAAACAAAACAAAGGATGGGGAACTGAAGCACTCTTAAGGAAACAGCATCAAGACAAAAAATAAACTCAAAAACTGCAATCTACCTTTACTGAACCACTGTCTCTCAAACTTCTCTGCATGGAGACCTTGGCAGCAGAATAACCAGCCTCTGCTTTCCGGGGATGCTCCCCGGCAGTGTGAAGGAAACAAAACCTGACTGTGATGCCATGCTTATGCCAGAGCTATTATTTCTCAATCCCTTGCAGCAATGACTGTGTCTGACCCCTCATGCTGGAAGTCTTAAGGATTTCAATCTGTGGCCACCTGAGATGCTGTCATAGGATGGTTTTCTTTCCTCTCTTTTTAGTAAACCTTCCTCTGGCTGATATTGTTTAAAAAATGTTTGCCATTGATGGAAGAAGCAAACAATTTGTAGGTCAGTGAACTTGAAAGCATCTGAGAGCAAGGCAGCACATTCAGTTTGCTCCTGCACAGCCAAAGCCCGTGCACAAGTCCCTTGCACCACCTGTGTACGCCTGCTGTGTCCACCCTCCAGAGCCACCTGCCTTCCTCACTCAGGTATTCATTCTGTACTGCACCCTGGCTAAAAATCTCCCAGCTTTATTTCTCAAGTGTCATGGAACTGCAGCTTTCAGTCAGTGACAAAACCACTCCTCAGATTTACTGCAAAGTTACTGACCATGGCTTCAGAACACTGAAGGAATCTGCCAGACCACGAACTCCATCCTGTAATGCCAGACCATTGGGATTTCAGCACCCCCAGTTGCTTTATTTTTAAAATGGTTCAATCCACAATCATCCAGCATTCATGAGATATAAAACTCTTCCAATCAATTATATAATGCTACTATTAAAAAAAAAAAAAAGTAAACTGTCTTCTTGTAGATTGAAGGGAACAACTTCTTAGGGAAATTGCCTTCCCAGCTGCAGGCTCAGGCTGGTAATGCAATAGATGGAATTTGTTGCTGCATCTTGGGGATTGAGATAAGTGGTTCTTTTCAGTAAGGCCAGAAATTTTACCTTTTTAGTTCATTTCAGCTGCTCTCCATGAATCTTCTGAACACTTCTGCTCTTGTAGGTTTGCTATGAATTGAAATCATTTCAGCAAAAATATCTAGGAAAAAAAACCTGCTAGCGTGATGTATTTTCAGCTCTGGAAAGTAATGTCACTGGAGATGCCTGTTCCAATGAAATTTCATGCTCACTTCTGAAAAATTAAGATATTTCAGCTTTAACCTAGTTAAGTGGCTGAATCTGCTCATGCTCAAAAGGGAGGCACTTAAAGCCAAGCTATAAACAGAGTGAGTCCCTTCCCCAGGTGAGACTCAGCCAGTTTTTAACAGAGGGATGATCTGCTCTGCCACTTTGAGTCAACAGACAGAAGATTCAGACTGTGCTACATGAAGATCTGTGCTACATGAGGATCATTTCCATCCTGAAGGGTTTGTAGGCTGCTTGTCCTCTTCCTTCCTCAGGGTTCCAGCATCCTCTGCAACCCTTAAACATGAATAAAGCAAACTGGAGCTTCCCAAGGAGGACTCCCCATGTTCCTTCTTTTGCCAGCCTTGTGGCAGCTTCAGCTTCCTCAGAACCATTAGCACTGTGCTTTTAAACTTTGGATTAAGGCTTGCCTTGCTCCACTGCCAGCAGCTTTATGACACAGTGGCAAGATGTGAGGGGAGGTTGAGGACTAAACCAGTCAGATTTTCCTGTAGACTCCCACTACTTTGCCACATAAAATAAAAAAACCCAACCCCACAAGAAATAAACAAAAAACAACCAACCCCAACCACCACACCCTCTTGCTGAACACCTGCCACAAACAGATGAGAGGAAGCTCATGAGAGAGGAGCCATCCCATCTCCAGCACACACAGGATGGTGGTGACCCCCTGCCCCCAGCTCACAGGAACAGTCCAAGGGTGTCTCTACCCTGCAGGCCAACTTGTTCTTCAAAATGAGCATTTCCTTATCAATGCATTATTGCATTAAAAGCCTCCAGTGATCACATTATTCCCTACACAGCTGTGCAACACAAGGCTGAAATAGCAATTGATCACTATCAATTAACTGTTACCATTCACACTAGAGCACTGATTTCCCATTATTCTTCACCTGCTTGCTTGGAAGAGGAAAATTAGCATAATCAGAAATTAAAGAATCAGCCTACCTGCAGCAAGAACCCTAATCTTTCCTCCCCTGTCACAACATTAAAGAGTTCCCAAAATGCCTCCTGCTTTTGGTAACCAACAGCATTCTAAAGGGCAGGTACCCAGAGAGCAGCACTAAGGCCAAATCGATGTGTCACAAAGAAGAAAGCAAAAATAGAACCCTGCAGCCCAAGATTCATGCATTTATCTGTAACAAATTAAAAAGAAGAATGGCTCAAGGCCTGAAAATCACCAATTTCTTTTAAAGTCCTCCCCTTATTAGCATTTCAGACTGCTCTACCTGCTTCACTTTATAACATGCCCTGTGACCATTTCATCCTTGGGAAATTATTATTCTTCTCCAAGAGCAATGCTGTTTCCAACCTGCCAACTTCTCCCTCTCCCCCCAGTTACTGCAACTCATTCCAGTTCTGCATCTCTCTGCAGACCTTGTTAGAAAGTTGGGGAAAGATGATTCAGACATCAAGGCTGCAGACCACACTGAAAAGCTTCTTGGTGAAAAGATGACTCCTCATTTCTTGTAAGAGAATTTTAAACAAGCTGGAGTATTTTAAAGAGTGCAGTGTACACTTAACAACAGCAGATGCCGAGAAAAACAAATTAAACTTCACAAAGATGCAGACAAATCACCTGTACCAGCATCTCTAAAAGGACTGCACATTTTCAAACCATTCTTTTTGTAAAAACTATCAAGCATCACTACCACAGTGAAAAAGCAAGAATTTTTAAGTGTTGAGTCAGGCAAAGAAGGAAGTACTCTGAGCCAAGATGCTTAAACTTCATGAGGATCTGCCTGCCCAGAAAGACAAGTCAGTTATTGATGTGTTCAAACAGAGGCCTTTGCAAGGGGAAGCATCACAGCCTGCCCAGCAAAGCACATCTGAGCCACTGCTACAAACATCCAGAAGAAGGTTTTCTGCAAAGGGACCTCTTGCTCCACCAGAGGAAGAACCAGCACCACAGAAACAATCCTAAGTCTCAGCACGAGCCACTCTCTGATGCTTCCAAAGCAGGGCAATAAACCAAAACAAACTTATCATTTTCACAAGCCTGACCATCGGGAACTTCTTGTGGGCTGCCCTAAATGTTAATTCTGGAAGTTTAATCTCAACACCAGAGTATTTCCCTGTCTGGAGCGAGAGCAGGCACTGATCCTGACGTGCAGAACCTGCTGAGCATGGCTCCCAGGACCAGCGAGGGTCTCACACTCCTCCCGCACCTCTCATTCCTGGCTCCGGTACCCGGCTCCGTGCGTGTGCAGGGCTCACCTGGCACACACCGACTGAGCTCCAGCTCGTGCACCAACCCAGGAACTCCAGCTGCCTTCCTGGGCCTCATCAACACGCAGATAAAGTCTTTTTGACAACAGCACTGAGCTCTGATGACACAATATTTTCTCTGAATATCCTATTTTACTAAAGCTTGAGGAAACTTTTGTAAATGAATCATTGATATTAGAACAGATGACACCTGATCATTCATTAGGAGAGAGATGAACAATCCTGAAGTTGTTTTATTATTCACATTGACAGATAAAGAAATCATTTAAATAAAAGAGCCTCAGAGGAACACATACACCTTTATATTATCGAGTGATACAAAAATGATCAGAGAAAGATCATACAACAAAGGCAAGCTCCCACCTGAAAAGACAGCAAAGTAATAATTACAGAGAAAAGTATTTAGATAAAAGGATATGATACTGTTTCACAAAATGATGTTAGCCTGAACATGAAAGGGCAAAGCAGTGATGGGCACCACAACATTTACTGTGAGAAAAATCAGAAAAAGAAAAAAAAGCAAATAATAAATAAACCAAACTCACAGGGGGATAGGGAAAGAGTGGCAGAGGAAAAGGACTCTGGCAGTGCAGGCAGAGAGCACCAGTAGCCACAGAGGGCTGGCCCCAGTCCATCAGCCGCAGGTGATGTGGGGGGAGGTCCCAGACAGGTGAGACCCACCGTCCCCTGTGTCACTGCTCCAGCAAGCCCAGAGCTCTCCTCACCCCCAGCCTCCTGACACGCACCTCCCGCAGGGCCGGCACAGCCATTCACCAACCACGAGGGCAGAATGCAGCGGAAGAGGCGCCAGGACAGCAGAGACCACTGCAAGCTCAAGAACTCTAACAGCAAAAGGACAGAGACAAGAGCTGCTGTGTCCCACAGACTGAAATATCTGAGGCTTTCAACACTTTGTGTGTCTCCATTTCTGCCCTGGCCCCTCCTTACTGATGGCTCTGCTTGCAGAGAAAGCAATAAAAGATCTCAAAGATTTAAAGAACAAAAAGTCAAACACAAGCAAAAAAACCCCACCAAATTAGAAAGCTGAAATACCTGCCAGGAATACCTTGACTTAAACACAGCTTCTTAATGGGCTTATGTTTGGGAGCCCATAGAAAGAAAAGCAAGGCTGAGTACCAGGGGAATGGAGAATGACATGAGTCAAACATCAGCTCTCCAATTGCTCACGACAGAGACAAAACGACAGGACTGGCAGGGAAGAGCCTTACACTGCTCATCAGACTCACGCCACACAACCAGAAGCTGATCAGATTCTGCCCCACGTATCTGCAAAATTCCCTCTTTGTTTTCTGCAGGGATCCCAGGGCTGTGCAGAGGCAGCAGTTCTGCTACCAGGCCATTACTGATGGGAGGAAAAAAGAATTCTAAGCATTAAATGAACACCTGAGTCAGCAGAAGGAACAGAGCAGTTCCTCAGCTGACCTTTCCTGAGACACCCCTATCTGTGCACCCTAATCCAACCCCACTGCTCTGGGAACTGCAGCACAGAGGGTTTGTGGCTGCTGGCTGAGCATTCTTCCCCTCCAGAGCATGGGGGTTTTAAAATTCATTTTAATTTTATTAATCCATATCATGACTCTACATCTTGCTGTAGGCTCTGTGCCTAATACTGAATTTGTACAACCAACAATTACAATATTGATCTTCAATGGCTACATTCACTAACAAGATAAAAAAAAAAAATCTTTTTAAGTCTTATTTAAATAACACCATAGTACTAGTATGTGCAGTAAATTTCCAGGAATTTCAATAAACCCAGCAATATTTCACTAAATACATTATTGTCACCCATTTTACATTCAATAACAAAAGTGCAGCTTAAAAATACTTGAGTGTGTTCTCAGAAAGAACTGAAGCTAGAAATGGGTACCTGTTCAGGTACCTTTCGTACCTGAGAAGTCTGGAAATTGGAGGACACCAGAGGAGATAAATACACACATCCAAACAGGTACAAGGCAAATCTGATTTTGGCAGCAGGGGACACAGGCAGAGCTCATTAGCACCTGGGTATTTCTGTCTTTCTCTGTGATCTCTGGGACAGACACTCTACACACCTGGGAACGCAGTGGCCTCGATCCACAGGGTCCTCCTGCTCAGAGGATTCAGGAAGCAAAGCTTTAATTCCCGCCCTGAAAAGCTGTTCCAAAATAACATATGCAGTTCCAAATCTGTCAGCAGCCACTGAGAGCTCAGCACCCTCCCCAAATGCAAAGGCCAGACTCATTAATGGAGATGAGCAAGAGCCTTCCTGACATGTTCTAAGAGCTCCTGAATCACTGGGTCTCTCTCCATCCCTTCCCAGGAAGTTTTCCTTTGCTGCAAGATAACCTGACACTTTCCCCAGCCTTTTCATCTTCTTGTCAACTAAGGGGGGAGCTGAGGTCTCTCAGAAGTGGAATTTGCCTGAAAAAAGGGCACCCAAACACCAGAATAATTAATCAGGCAGTTTCTCAGCCTTATTCTGGCATGCTCCTCTAGCTTTAAAATATCTCTTCTTGCTCTGGAAACAAACCAGTGTGCTCCTCTCTCAAAGATCTCAGAAGTGTAACAGAGGAGAGTCAAGAGGATTGACATTACCTTTTTGTAGTTGCATAATGCTTTGTTTCACTATTGGGATAGTGAAAATATCCCAACAGCAAACTCCAAAGGGCATGAACCCCAAACCTATCCAGCATTCATTTAATTCAATCCAATCCAGGGAAAGTGCTTTGCTCATGCAAATCTACAAAATTTCATTCAGAAAGTTACTGTACCTTTTCAAACCACCTCCGTTCTCCCTCAGAGCTATTTGAAAGCGCTCCAGGTGAGCTGGCACTGACACATTTGCCACAGCATTCAACACTCCATAAACACCAAAAACGAGATTCTGCCTGAAAGAGGCTCCAGTGCTTTCCTCAGCACTTCTCTGGGAGCCTCTTCTGTCAGTTTCGAGCCAGTTTCACATCTCGCAGATCCTAAAAGTCCCATGGAAACCCACCTCAGCTAAATACCTTGCTTTCTTGAAGAAACTGGAACGTTTAGCTGGGTGTCACAGTCAGAATCCTCCCAGGAGGATGCCATTCCATGGAGCTGCCTGCTCTGGTGATTCAGCTGCGGGACAGCTCCTCCTGGAGAGCGTGCAGGATGTTTGATACTGAGCAGCAACAGAACTGCAGGGCAGCTGCACAAGAACCACTGGGAGCTCACGGGTATTTTCCCCCTACCCTGCAATTAGCTTGGATACTTAAAAGTCCCTGCTCCTTGGACATGAATAGTTTTGCATTCCAGTCCCACTGAGCAGCTTTCAACAGGAGATTTCAGAAGCAGTGGTGAAAAACACACAATGGAAAGCTCAGAAACAATTAGGGTACGTTTAAAACAAATTACAGACACTTTCTGCCAAGCAGGTCCTCACACTTACAGAAGTCCTTGTCACATCCAGCTCTTAAAGGCTGGTTCTCTGCACGTTCCAACCAATTATCCTCCCAAATGTCTTGGGGAGTATTTGCATGTGTGAGTCCATGTGCACATCTGAAATAGCTCAATTCAGATTTCGTGTTGCTGTTTGTGTGTAGCTGAGTGCAAATCCTGCTGCAAGCAATCATATTAAGTCGTATATATTAAGTCTGCACCAAATTGATTCTACAATTGTGTAATTGACTGATGCTTCACATCACTGCTTGTAAATAACAGATTAAAAGCTGAAGCTCTCTAATTGAATGTCTCCAGAATAAAGAGCAGTGTCTGCCAGGTGGAGCAAGACAGATGGTGGGATTTGTGTGCAAGAGCAGCCCAGCAGAAAGGCACTACCCCACTTCAGTTCCACTTGGAAGCTGCACTGGCCACTGCATTTTGCTCAGCAGGGTTAATTTACAGAACTGCTGCTGCACTTTCATATATTCTACTCTTAAGTCTGTGTGAATAACTGATTTTTCGGCTGCCAAGCTAAACTAATCAAAACCTAAAAACAATTCTCTCAGGTCAATCCAAAGTGAAATACCTTTCAACACCTCAGCACTACAAAAGGGAAGGAAAAACCCCTAATAAAACCATAGGAAAGGATAACATTACCCTTTAAAAATTGAAAAGAAAAAATTTAAAGCCTCCAACCTTTCTTCTCAAGTTGCAGCTTACTTTTTGAAAGTTAATTTCTCAGAAAAGCTGTTCTGCATCTCTGTTTTAATCCACAGTATTTCTACTACACTGCCATGTATAAGAGCTATTGGAAATTTTCATTTTGTAAATTTGGCACATTCATAATAAAGGGAATTCTTTTAAAGCTTGACATTGCTTCCCTGTGAATGGCTGATCCTGAACATACCAGTTACCTCTTATTGTCCTAGCTGGATAAAATCAAATCACTGGATAAATGGAATAAACAATTGAGCAAATATTTCTATGCCTAGTTATCATAATCCACAAATCACTACCAACTGTTGTTTTATTAAATAGCAAAAAGGATTAAACCTGTATTTGGAAGACAACAAACACATAATTAAGACCAAACAGAAAAGTACTGATTACTTAATCTAATTTATATTACTATCTCTTGTTTTACAAATTAAGATAAGCTTCTTTACATATCCATGCATGCAGTCTGCAAGTACTTCAGACCCCTTTTCCCCAGTCCCTGAAAAATGGTTTGACTTGATGGAACAAATCACAGAATGTACAGACATTTACTGCCTGGCACTTTAGGAAATATCCAGGCATAAATCAACCAAGACAAACCACTGAAAGTGAAGGAAAGCAAAAGCATTAAAACGACGTATTAAAAGTGTTCTGCCAAATTACATATGGTTCACAGAGGCGCCACATATAAAATTTAAGACTCGAGCGCTTTAAATTGTACAAATAGCAAGGAGCATTACTGATCCCAGAGTCACCGAAAGCGAGGAACGCCACACAGGGGAAGGCATTTCGGTACCCGACTACTGCACATGAAGACAGAGCAGATTCACTGGCAATACCTTGGGAGGAAATACCCGGGACAGGTGAGGAGTCTCACGGCAGCGCAGAGAAGCGGGACAGGCTTCCCAGCGGAGCGGTCCCTCGGGTGGAGCGCACCGAGCGAGCGCCGGCGCCAGCCCGGCCACAGAGCAGCGCCGCGGGACGAGGGGCGCCGCGGGCAGGGCGGGGCGGGGCGGGG
>WAAG01067377.1:134115-169710 GCA_013390105.1 Tichodroma muraria
GGCGTCAGCCCGGGGCCGGGGCCGGGGCCGGGGCCGCGCCAGGAGCCACCCGCGCCCAGCAGCGCTGCCGCCGGCGGGGGCGCATCTCCATCGGGGTGAAGCAAAACCCTCCGGCCCAGGGGAGGCGAAGGGCTCAGGCCCGTTTGCCGGCACAGGTTTTGCCCTGGGAGAGGGCTGCTGCTGCTGCTGCTGCCCCGCTCCATCAGCGCGGGCGTCTGCCCGGCGGAGCGCGGTGGGGCTGCGCTCAGAACAGGCGACTCCGCAGGCCGGAGAGCCAAAGGCAGCGACACCTCACCGCTGTCACAGAGCCAAACAGCCAGCACCCCCTCGGCTCGGGCACGGCCCCCTTCAGGGCTCGTCCCGCCGGCTCCCTCGCCTTTTGAAGGTCACAGCCTGACATTTCGGGAGTGTTGCGAGTCACTGTCTGCCCCTCTATCTGCTATCCCTGCTTAAGCGCTACTCCCTTCAGCCACCAAGCCCAAGGCAACAAATTACTCTCGTGTGAGCAGACAGGATCTGGGAACTGCTCCGGAGACTGAAAACAAGGCAAGGCAGCTCAGCAGAAATAACGCAGGATAGGAAGGGGTGACGCATAAAACCAACAACCCACAGGAAAAGTGAAACTAAAAGAGAAGATGCACCTTTTTCCCCCACTTAGGTCAAAAAATCAAACAAAAGATGAAGTCAGCCTCGTTTACAGACTAAAGCAGCTCAGCCTCTTTTTGTAACGGCAAGTGAAATACCATCAGTTATTAAAAACGTCTCAATGTATGATAGATGGAATTCTCCTCCACTAAAACACAACCAAAGGAAAAGAACTCCAAAAAAAAAAAAAAAACCTAAAACCACTTACTTTCTTCAAAAACAGGATCTGCAGGTTTTGTGCAAGTGTCCTCTCAAAGCTGTAACAGCACACAGAGGGGAGCGGGGGTCGCTCTTTAAATAAAGGGATGAGGGAGGAACTCTGTATTTAATGAGGAGGCACACCTGGGGATGGTTTGGCTGATTGCGTGACTCAGCAAAACCCCACAGCTGCTCCGAATTAAATCAGCTTGTGAGAGCCTCCCGCAGCTTTGACGCTCTTCAGTATCAGAATGGCACGTCTCCAGCAGTGCTTTTCCTGACATCACTGCCTGCCCGGAGTTATGCGTGGGGAAATTTCCTGGGAGGAAATTCACCGGGAGCATCCACCTCTTCTCGGACAGGGCACCTCCACCAGCCCCGAGCAGCCGCAAAGTCCAGGAGTCACTTGACTAAGTTCTCCTGGAAGTATTTTAAGAGTCTTATCAGGGAAGAGTTAAGAGTTGCAGGGGGTTTATTGCTTTTTATATTTTGACTGAAGGAAAAATTGCAGAAAGGCTGTTCTCTGAAAATTTCTGCAGCTGTAATTAGGGAGTGTTTCAAATGTGTTGCCAATTAGCTTAATTGATGTGCAGGCTGATTGAGACCTGAGCAGGAAGGTTACTTATTGCTTAAGGGGGGAAAAGAAAGAAGCAAAGACCAAAAATTCTCATAAACTTGCTAAGAGGAGGAGGACTAGAGGAGGTATTTGGCTTCATGAGCAGCAGCTCACGATGAAGTAACAACTCTCCAAGTATTTGAAGAGAAAAAACTCTTTGAAGATTGGTTTCAGCTGTAGCTCGCTAAATCCCAGACTAAGTGCTAGACTAATTACGATTTTCAGCTGTCTCTATGATTTCATTAGATCAGTCTGAAAATAGAATGTGCTCCATTTGGTGTTAGCTGAAGCTGTGCTATGAACTGTGAAGGTGTCCAGCTCCATCAGGACAGATGTAAGAGCTGCACTACCAGGCACTGGTTGCCTTCCAGCACCAGCAGTCCTGGCCTTAGACACTGGACCACAGGAGTTCTAATACTGCCCCGTGCCTGTAAATGCTGCAGTGACAGGCAATTAAAAGGCTCTGGTGAGGTAGTGGAGAAGCATTTACGTTGCCTTTAAAACTAATTTCATAGGTTCACCAAGAAGGCAAACATCAGGCACGTTCACCTCTGCAGAGAGCAGTGCAGAGGTGCCGAGCACCTGTTCTGGGGTGTGCGCAGACACAAATCCACACAGACACTCCCATCCCACAGCTGCTAATCCACAGAATTAAACCACTACCCACACCACCCCGGAATTCTGCACAGAAAAGGAAATCCAAGCCTGTTGCCATAATTCTGTTTTAGCTACACGAACAGCAAATCTGCTTTTTGTTAGAATAGTGTTGAAAGTAAAGCAAAGTACAATTCCTTTAATTATACAGCTTTTGAGGCTCCATGTCCTGCCTGGGACTTGAGTAAGAAGAGATTTCAGTGCCACGCAGCTTGGCTGTGGTTAAATTATTCCAAGAAAGCCAAGAGTGAATCCACTAAACTAAGGCTTAGTTGGCATAAGGGAAGCTCAAAATCAGACAAGCAGAACGTTAAAGCTGACAGGGCTCCATGGTCATACTCAGAATCCATTTCTCTGCATCTTAAGACTACTTTTTAATGTGTTCTGATTTAAGTGCAGCTCTAAACAAAGGAATTCTTCTAGGATTGCCCATGTTTGATCTTAGCATCTCAAGAGAATCTAAGAAATTTAATCTCAAACCAAATCTGCTTTTTTTTTATTTCAAACCTTTAATTATGGCCAAACAGACTCAAGATCCAGAAACAAACAACCCCCACTCTGCTTCAGCTGTGACTAGGATGGTCTCTTGGCATTAGTATTTTGCATTCACATGAAGTCAGTGAACTAAAAGAAAACAATGTCTGAAGACCAAGAACCAAATCCAACTACAAACCATAAGGACTTTGTCTCATGGATAGTGTCTGTTGACCAAAATACGGCTCAGTTCACGTCATTGCCTCAAGTACCAAAGATTTCCAGTCTTTGCAGTGCAGCTCAAGTAGCTCGTCATGGTTCCATGGTGAGGTTTAAGTAAAGCTGATGCCCTGTGTACATCAGCTTTACTTAAACTGTGTGAGGGCTAAGCCAGTAGAGGTCACATACACCCCACACAAACACCACGGTGCTTTCCTGACGCAGGTGTGCAAATGAAGCTGTCAAAGGCAGAGCAGCACTTACTGATGCAGAGCACACCTTTCTGTCTGCCACTAACACTGAAATGAGAAGAGCTAAAGGAGGTAAATGTATTACAATTAGGTGAAAGAATAATAAATGTCCTTCTTATTTTAAAACTTTTCTCAAAACTTTGCATCACTCAATTCAGCCAGAAATTTCAGGAGGCTGCTGGAATTTTGACTTTTCTTGCAGAGCTACTTTCCTGATCAAGGTGTGAGCATTAACTGGTAACTACTCCCATTCATATGAATAATGTCCATTTTACAGTTTCAGCTGCAGTGCAACACCCAGTTTGAACTGCTGCCTGTGAAAAGAGTAGATTCAGCACATCTCATTTATGTGCTTATCTAAACTGGAGGCAGCCACACAATGTAATTTAGTGTATACAGCACTCTGCTAATAGAGAAACTGTGCACTGAGTAGCTTTTACTCAGAAGGTTTCTTTCTTTCTGCACTTAATACAACAGAAGATTTTCATTTTCTGGAGCACAGTTTCTCACTGACACAGGTGCTCCTATAGCAGAATTTACAGAGTCCATTATCTTCTCAAATAGGAAGCACAAGAAGTGATCATGCAAGAAAAGATGTAATAAAAGACTTCACTTAACCTGCGATTTGTGGGACTAGGGCTCCAGTTTAAACATCCAAAGCTAAGTTCAAAGTCCTGCTGCAGGAGGATCTGCAGATGATGGTGTGTAACTCCAGGAGCTGCCCTTGGACAACCCTGACTGGAATTCTTACACACTCATTACACAGCACCATTTATCTTGCTTTGTGTCCCTGAGTAATGGAGAGGACACAGACAGTGCCAGACCACGGAGATTCATGGCCTCGGCTGAGGAGGGAGGAAAGAACAAACACCACACTCATCTGGCACTGGCACGGCAGGGCAGCGAGCAAACCCTGGGACTGAGCAATCCCTGGGAATGCCTGGCTGGGCTGGGCTGTGCTGAGAGCTGAGCACACGTTTCCCTGAGGCTGGAAGGGCAGGCTTCAGCTGGAATCACATCGTGATTGTACTCCACCGCACTGAGAGCGGGAACTCCCAGAGCCCCTGCTTTGAGAGGAGATGCTGCTTGAGAAGGAAGGGACCAGTCTCTTCTGATTTCCTCACAGTTCAGTGGCTTTTGCTCTGTTCTGGGCGCTGGGAACCTTTCCACTCTGAGCATGGGGATGAGCTGTGCCAGGCTGACGCAAGCCCTCGCCGAACCCCAGGAGCACACGTGTCACGGGCAATCAACATGCAACCCTGCACGAGCAGCTCAGTGATGGGTTTCACCTTTGGAACAGGAGCATGAGTCAGGGCTCTCTGTGATACATTTCTTCAATCATCGCCGGGGATGTGCCTGTTCCTAAACAGTTCAAAGCTGTCGCTTCCCATCTGTTGTTTTATGATAGGAAGACTCATCAAGATACAAACAATACAAACTGAGACACAGCCTCTGTGTAAAGGAGGTGCAACATAAAGGAGTTCCAACTTCATGATGTTGGCACTCGATAAATAACAGCAAGGTGTAAGATGGCTGAATTTCACTGGATTAGAAGGTGGCATTCAGGCCAAACTGACTCAAGAAACAACGGTTTAAGGAAAAAGCTTTAACTGAGGTTTCCTTTGTTAACAAAGGGATACCGAGGCCAGGTTGGATGGGGCTCTGAGCAACCTGGTCTAGCGGAAGGTTCCCTCCCCATGGCAGGGGGGTGGAACTGGATGATCTCTGAAGTTCTCTTCCAACCCAAACCATTCCACGACTGTGTGACACCACAACGAAATGGGCACCTCAGGGTAAGCCACGATCCATGTCAGCTGCACAAATCTGCACACAATGGCAGCATACAGAACACTTACAGGCACGTGTAGCCACAGACCAAGAGAAAAGCCCGGTTCTGGGCAGGAACACTTAAATCCAGAAGCTAAGCTGGCTGTTAAAGCTCACACTTGGAACATCCTTGCAGCAGTAGGTTCAGTGCTGAAAACGCTCAGCAGCCGCTGGCGTTAAGGAGCCACTAAGCAAAGAAGCTCCTGCATGCTGGTAAATGCCAGCCTGGCTGGGGACACTGTCCCTGGCTGCTTGAAACAGGACAAATTACTCTGCTGGCTGTATGCAGTGCTTAGGAAGTTGGAGTCCCTGTCACAGATTCTGCTGTTGCTAGCACTCTGCCGTGGAAACCGCGGCTAATTAACACAGAAAGCAAGAGCTGGATCATATTTAAAGATGTACAGGTAGATAAATATACTTTCTACCTGCTGGATAGATTCAGGAGATGAAAAGGATAAAACCCAGCACAAGCCAGCATGCAGTGGCACTCTGTCAAAGGTGCTCTGAGTTCATTATCACCTCCAAAGGACAGTTCTCCCTGGTGCTCCAGCCATGAGCGTGGCACAGGGAGATTTCAAAGCAGGTTACATAAAACCTTTTCTTGGCAAAGATCCACGGTTTTACGCTGTGAACCATCTTCTATGTTATGTTTGGTTTCATTGTTCCATTCTGATTCTAACAATACCATGGATAACAAATGAATATGTTTCACAACTTGGTAAGATAGCCAAAATGCCACTACCTACCTAATGAGCCTTATAATTGAGTTGTAATGAATTTTATGTAGTGCTGTGTAACTTGAATGATGCAAGAGACACTGGGAAGATATTTAAGAGGGAAGAATTCTAATACAGTTTTCAAAAGAAGGGATAAAAATAATCACTAGTTTACTCACACACTGAGTGTTATTCAGTTGTTACTCCTGACAAGATTCAAATTAAGCCAATGAGATTACTCATGTGAGTAAATCTGTCACAGGAATAAGGCTGCAGAAATAAGCCCTGGGACGTAAAGGTGATGACGTTTAGAAAGCTTTTCTTTGTGCAGTATCCAGCTAAAACTGTGCAATGCATTCCTGTGAAGAAATGGTTTGACGTGACATGAAAGCCTGGGAGTTCTGAAGAAGTTAATATCCACTTTTAAAAATATTTTATACTCATCATGATTCAAGTGTAAAAGCCAAAAAGTAAAGTCTCTATTCTTTTGCTTGTTTTGTCTCTCTATTTGATGAATATTACCTCATTTGGATATCAACTGAAAAAGCAATTAAAAATGAAATTAGGTCAATAAAATCAAAGAAATACTTTCACATCTCCTAACTTGCTGACAAACTTTTTAAAAAGTGGCATAGATGACAGCTAATGAATAACATGCTTTCACACAAAACAGTCCTTGAAGCAAAACACAGGAAATTCAAACACCTGACAGCACTTGTGTGAGTTTCCAGAATATTCTGAAAAACATGCAAATAGAAAGAAACAAAAACTCTCCTGTTTTTCATGATGTTTTGCCCGAGAAGTACATAAAGCCATTTTCCAAAAAAAAAAAATGGTCTGAAGCCAAGATTTTCAGCTTCTAAACCCCCATAGCTACAGACACATCTGCAGGAAAACAGTTTGTATCTGAAACATTTCAAAAACCTTTGAAGGCTTTGTGCTTTCTGTGTAAAGTTTCCTGCATTAAAAGGTCGGTACAAGACCTGAACAGAACCCATTTCACTTCACAGGCATTTGCATCAATATCTTATCTGGGTTTACACTGCCATGGGAATTTCATATTATCAAATGGCTTCAAAGAAAAACTGCATGTAACTTCATTTTATCCAACCATATGTGGTTTTGACACATGCAGTCAAAAAATACAGTCTGATCCAAATCTCCACACAGCAAATTACAGAGGGCTGCAAAAGCCTTCATCATCTTCAGGTCAGCTTATTTGTCCAGATTTTGGGCCATGACCCCAGCTCAGGCACCACCTGACTGCCACAGGAGTGCTCTGGGTATTCTCTGCTTTCCAGAGGTGTTCCATGGTGCCCAGCTGTGGCATCCATCAGAATCCCAGAGCTCTGTGGTCCAGGAACCAGAGGCAAACCCAGCTCTGAGCTCTGCTGGGATTCCATCTGAAATAAAGGCTTTGTGTGGCTTTGTCTAAGGAATGACTTGAGCCTTACTACCAGGAGCCTCATTTTATAAAAGCAAAATATTCAAATATTGGGATCAGGTAATCAGTATTGTGTGTAAGTGACTTACACACCCCCTGAGTTTCCCAGTAGCCCTGCTAAATAAAACCTCACATCTTCCCAGTGCCACTATCTGTCCCGTTATCAGGAAGTTCCGTTCCTGCAGTTTATGAATAGAACACCACTGCCTTTACTCAGCTCTCCTATTTTTTAAGAGCCCAATGCTTGTACAACCTGGCAGCTTTTTAGCTCAATCATATAAATGTCTTAATACCCTGCATTGATCTGGAATCAACACAGTTGCCAACACATGGATAAAAAGCATCTGGAGAATTTGTTGGTTGTTATTTCAAGCTGTTTATTATTCCTGGAGGACTCATATGAACACTCAGAACTATCATGCCTGCATTAATACTGCTCCCCTGCACCTCTGGGTACAGTAACACTGTACATTAAAGATGCTTTAGAAAATTGTTTGCGAGTTGATATTGCACTGGGATTACTCTGTACAGGCTGCAGCTTTCACTAAATAAATACTGGAGAAGGGCTGGCTGTGGAGACAGGCAGTCTGAACTCCTCAGCTGGCCTTTGGAACACAGTCAGGAATAAAAACAAAGCACTGATATTTACCAAGTTGATTTCAAATCTTGGATTTGGCAGACCTGTGATGAACGGAGGCTCGGGGTACATTTGTAACGCCGTGCTTGCAGACTGGCACTGGAAAACCTGGAATCCTGCCCAGGCGAGGGGGGACGCTTCGAGAGCCGCTCTTGCTGCGCGTACGGAAGCAGAGATCCATTATTATCACAATGGTGCACTTTGACAAAGAACTATGAGAAAAGCTACTGCGAAGAAAGAGGAAAATGAGATGCAAACGTCAGAGGACAGTGGGGGAGAGAGCATCTGAAAACTCATTTCTGAACTACTCCAGTCTAGGGACAAACCATCAGCCACTACTATACAAGTAGGTTCAAGTCATGCACTAAGAAAAATCCTATTAAATGAAACAGGTTCTGTTGCCATTAGGAAAAACAGGACCAAAGGTGGGGGCAGGAATGAATCAAAAGGTCCAAATCCAGATGTACAAATCTGTAATAATTCCATTATTACCACTGAAAATCATTCCATGCTGAAATGTGGCTGTAAGGCAAATCTATTGAAGGAGATTTTCAAGACAAATCAGCACCATCATAAAACAGGCTGCATCTTGTACAGAAGTATTGAGTGCTACACAAACTTGAATAAGCACAGCTTTACAGCTCTGCTGATGGGTATTTATATGATGGGTATAAATTTCCACGGGACCTGACTGAGCACAAACATCAGTTCCCCTGGCCAAGCGAGTATTCAGTGACCCATTGTAAGCCCCAGCCCTGTGTCTCCAAAGGCCCACACTCGTCCAGGGTGGACATCAGGAGGAACTTCCAGTGAAAGGGTTGTCAGGGACTGCAGTGGAGTCCCCATTCCTGGGGTGTTCAGGAAAGCCCTGGACATGGCACTGGGAGCTGTGCTTTAGCTGATATGGTGGTGTGATTTAACTGAAACTGTAACATTCAGAAATGATCTCACACTCCAATCCCAGAATATTTCATTTGAAGTTTTTTAACTGCCCAGATTAGAGTTTTTGACTATAACCCATTATACTGTTGCTTATTTTCTATATTCATCCCATCTCCATATTACATTATATATGCATGAATCCACATAGTAAGTAAAGAATATATCTACATATCTATCTAGACCATTATTAATCATATAAGAGGGAAAATGAAAATGATTTGCCAGATGTTATTAAAATACCCAAATCATTTTATCCCCTAGCACAGAATAAAAACGTTACTGTATGGCCGTTAATATACAGTAGAAGGGAAATTGCTGCTTCAAGTATAGAAAATATCGTAGCTCCAAGCCTTTAGAAATTCAGTTTGCCAATAAAAACGTTGGAGAACTGAATATTAAGGGTCACATCCAGAATCTCTTCCATATTTCACCTGACCAAGATTATTAACAAGAAAATTCAGTGCCTCAAGGAAGCAGATGGAGTAAAGAACATAGAAATGATCTGGTACAAGTGTTACTCTGCAGAATTACAACACTTAACATCAAGCATTTGAAAGGCTGTGGCAGGAGCAGCTTCCTCTGAAACCACCAAGTTTTAGACCCAGTTCTAAGATCAGGAGCTAAGCAGGCACCTATGTTATAAACCAGGTGTAGAGTGTGGTAATTCCTGGGGCTTACAGCAGATCTCTGTCTAATGCAAGGGTCAAATCTTCCTTGGCTTTCCGACCTGAGGCTGTTTCCAAGGAGAGTTCTCCGTGTCCATCTGCCCTGGAGGCAAGCTTAGATCACAGAGAAGTTTTCCATAGAGGTGTCTGCAGGAGTGATTCTGTGTTAGCTGTCACTTCCTGGCCACAGATCACATTTTAAAAATCTTTACTGTATCTGTTCCGTAACAGCTTTCCCATTCCCCTTTCACAGCTGGATGTTTTACACCCCTAATACAGATGACATTCATGTCTTTTACGTTTCAGTCTGCTGTTGGAGAGAGCCCTCAGCAAGACACAATCAAATTAGCCTCAACTGTCTGCAGGACCTACTGCAGAGAAGCTGTGAAAGAAATCAGTAATTTCAGCCTCAGTACAGACATGTACATAATCACTGTGCTCCAGAAACCCAGAGAACAGAGATGTATCAAAAAATGAATGAAAAATCAGAATGTAAATGAAAAGAACCTTTTATTCTCCCCCTCCATAAGGGATGATATTTTTGCATTTATTTATAGCACTTAAAGAGCTGAAGTCGCAACTGGGTTAGTAATAAATTGAATGAAAGTATTCTGGAAAGCCAAGGTATGGCCTCCAGGAAGCACAAGGGAAAACAGGCTGCAAAATGACACTGAAGTTTCACCTGTATTCACACAGACAGCAACAGCACCACCCAAACACCTGAAGTGTTCCTCCCAAGCCCCCAGCGGATCATTTGCACAGGCTGAAATTAAACACTGAGCAATCAGCTAAAGGAGAGCACATCCCCTGTTTGTCTTTGACACTCAGAAGCACCATCGCTCTTTTGCACCCCTGTAATTTCTTCATTTTTCTCCAAAGGCTTCTCCTCTACCTTTCTGTACCTGCTGAGAGTGCAGAGGGCTGATCCTGCTGTTCCCAGCTCTACACAAAAATCTGGGCTGACAGGCTGTTAGCCACAACTCCCACTCTTCTAATTCCTCCTCAAAATCTCCCTTCCCTTTTCCTAATACTCCTGCAACTTCTGCAGTCATTTTTAACTGCATGTTTCATTCCAACTGCCACTTCCTAGAGTTTGAGAAAATGCCTCGCCCGTGTTTGCAAAGCACAGCCTGAATGAGCAGTATTATATACATAGAGCTAATAACAGTTCATATTTACCCAGACCAGCACAAGCTCAGAGACCACATTCAATTCTGGAGAAGTCCTGCTGTTTTACCAGAATCCCATGGGTCGACTCCAGGGCCCTGTGCCAGCAAATTAGCTCAGGATCTTAACACGAGCAGTGCTTTGGTCCAGATGAAATCCCAGCCTGCCCCCAGCTCGGGAATGATGGGTATCCTCCCCAGGATACAAAACCAGCCTTGCAGGACTGCGGTGGGCTGACCATGACACCAACTCAGCCACTCTCTCACTTCCCCTCCTCAACAGGATGGGAGAAAAAATAAGATGAAAATCTCATGGATTCAGATAAAGACAGGGAGGTCATTTACTCATTAGCATCTCCAGCAAAACAGACTCGAGTTGGGGGGAAATAATTTCATTTCTTGGCAATTTAAAATAGATTTGGACAGTGAGAAACAGAGAAAATTAGAATAACACCTCCCCTCCTTCCCTGTTTTCCAGGCACAATGTCACAGTTTCGTTCATACAACCAAGTTTCTTGTGTTTCTACTTTCCCCTTCATGCGTCCTCACACCACCCAGGTGGATATCGGAGCACTCAGTCTTTGTGACCAAGGGAAACATTTTAAGTCACAGTTAACACAATGAACTTGTGCCTCCCCTAGTTCTCCCAAAAGGTGATCATACTTCCAATTAAGAGAGGAGGATAATTTCTAACTGTTCAAGGAAAAAGAAAAAAAAGACAGTGTTTCAGTAGTCAGAGGTGTCTAGCAAAGAAAACAAACGGAAAAATTACTTTTTGTGTTGGGCTTCTACAGACCTCTTCATTACTGCATTTTTCAGCTCAGCCTTATAAAGGAGAGCAGAGATTTGTGGTGAGGTTTACTCCACAGAAACCATGGATTATAACAACATGCATTGAAGGAGGCTGGGTAAATTGCCTCAATGCTTCAGATGAAGTAAGAAAAAATCATGGCAGGGCTAGAACAGCTTTTCTGTCTCAGAGATCACTCCTCCAACCATGCCTTGCTATGGAGAAAGATGTCTTCCAGACAAAGTTACTCAAAAGCAAAATATGTTCATTGCAAAAATGTTGTACAGCTCATCTCCAGCCAGCCATCCATCAGCCTCGGAGCAGGAGTTCTTTTCTCAGGAGAGAAAAATTGGAGCTGGAGTTAGAGGAAAACTCCAGTTTTATCATTTTTTCCTAACCTTGGAAGAAATAGGCACCAAAAGAATAAATTTTCCCCATTCTGTCATAAAATGCTTTGCTTTGTTAGAAAGGCTAACAAATACCCCTGGAATTAAGAAATGAGCCTGAAGTGAAAACTTCAGCGACGTAACCGAGCAACTGCAACCCACTGCACCTGGAGCTGAGCGTAAATTCCATTTCTACAGCGGGATTTGGGTATTCCATTGCTTGTTTTTCAGAGACAGACTGGCCTCCCACTGAAGTTCTGTGGAGGAAGGAGAGATCCATATTCATGCGAGACCTATACGAAATGTGATCTACGGCTCTCGATTCTCCCCCAGCTCACTTGGAGTCACGCAGCTTTATTCTGATCTGCAGCAGAGATGGAAGAATGATACAAATGCAGCCAAAGCCCCAGTTCAGGGAAGCAGCAGAAGGGAAGATATTAGGGTCAAGTCCCCAGCATGACTCCAGAGATTTTGTTGACTTTACCAGCAGCAAAGCATTCTAAAAATACTGGGAAGCTTTATTAGTTGAGCCTGAGATGGAAATGCATACATGTCTGTAATTTCAAGTTTGCAGCCATATTTCATCTGTTTTCTTGTCTACACAGACCAGAAATAAAGTCAGTAACTAATCAATACAACCTGACTTTGCATTCTTATAACACCCCTCATTTAAGGATGCTGAAGGCATTATAATAAATATTATCATCCCAATAAACTTTGCAAAAATATAAATAACAAGGATTTAAACAAACAACATAGATTTTCATTGCCCTGCTTGAATTTCTCCTTCCACTCAAATCACCAAAGAAAAAAACAACACACAAAACAATTGCAGTTCTAATCTTTCAGCCTGCACTTACAGGATTAAGAGTTAATACTTCTCATAACTGTAGTCTCAGTCTGTTTTTCTGGTGTCTCAGAAAGAAGTAATTGCAATAACTTGCACAGAAATTTTATGGATTTCTTTTTATTTGTCTTTAGACATAAACCTTAAAGACTCAAATATGTTCAAGATTTCCTCCAAAACCACAGAAATGTGAAATTTTTGTAATGAATGAGAGGTTTATAGCTAAATCCTCAAACCTTCTCAAAAGCACCAAATGCCATGGGATTGATTAATCTCCCACAGCAACCCTTCCAACAAAGAATCCAACCATCCATTGAACCTCACCTGCTGCTACTGATGCACAGAAGTTTCTAGGCTTTGAGAGGGGATAGCCTTTGGTAGAAGGGGAAGAAACGCTGTGGTTTTGCCTCATAATCCTCTTCCTAACTGATCTGGAGTTACCAGAGGAGAATCACAGGTGCATTTCTCCCCACTTACAAACACAGACATGGAAACAGAACACTTCTACAAAGACAACCGTGGGTAGAAGTGTTTGCCACATCCCCTCCGTGACTCAAAGGCAATCTTCAGGGAGAAGTGTGCCACATATTTGTTCATATTAATGTCAATAGCTGCTAACTGATGATAAATGCATGACAGTCTGTTCTCAGTAAGATGCAGTGTGCCCTGAAGACCCCGTGCAGAGGAAAGCCTGGCCTCAGCCAGGCTCAGAGCAGGCACACGGATGATGGTGGGCACTGACTGCAGTGATGGCACAGCCGGCTGCAGGGACACAGAGGATCACAGCGTTACCTCAACGCTGTTCAAGCAGCCCTGAAATCTGACAGTTCCCCGTGTTTGAAGCCTACAGATGCAAGCCAGACAGTTATTTCTCCCCTTCTGAGCAACCATGCTTTTCACGGCATGTTTTCTGAAAGCTTTGTACCTTCAAGGCTTTGCACAGTGCAGGAGGTCAATCCTCTTGGCTGGCAGATGGTGATGAGGCCTCCACAGGAGGGTGAGTGACCATGACCAGAGTGTTCCTCACCTCCCAGAGCCAGGAACTCAAACACACGTTCTTGTTCATCCCTGGCTTCACCTCTCTAATGCTGTTGCTGTGTTCAGGGAGTATTTGTCACTGCTGAGACACGGATGTCACTGTGCAAGCACAGAATTCCCGCCTCTCCCCTGGGCAGCCTGTTCTGAGCTTGACAACATTTTGGTGATGAAAATTTCCCTAATATCCAACCTAAACCTCCCCTGGCACAGCATGAGGCTGTTTCCTCGTGTCCTGATGTTCCTGTAATGTGCTTTGGAAGGAGAAGCAAATCTGGACAGGCACAGACTTTCAGAACCCAGGACAGAGTCTGGCTGTTCCCTTCGGCACTTCTTGTGCCCCCTTCACCTTAAACAGCTGAAATCCACATCTGAATGGGAAAGATCATCGTCTGCCATTCTTCAGGGCTTAGACCACCGATCCATAAATTTACTCCTGCCACTTGGCCAGGCTTTAGTGAAGACTCAGCAGGAGAGAGCTCCTTTAACAACCAAACTTACAAAATTCTTAGCAAAGAATTCTCTTTGTGTAATTAATTCCTTGACCCCTACCCAAGGATACTGTGAGTGCAAACACACTCCCAGCCTGTAATGATTATGCTAATCTAGAGGAGGGAAAAGATGTGTTGTGTATTAATCAAAGTCATGAGCTCAATTTCTCATTGTTCTTGGACTAAGTGATCAATACAGCAACACTCGCTACAAGTACAGAGGGGCTCTAGGAGGAATTTACATTTATCTTGTCACTGTGAAGGAAATGCAGCTAAGGAAGGTTCATCACATCAGAAAGTTAAAAGGAGCATTATTCACCAATATTTAGGAAATGCTGCTTTGTCAGAAGGTTCAGAGTACACAAACTGCCACCTCCACTCTCTCCAGAGTATCACGTACTCTTAAAACCACAAGAGATTAATCAAATGTCTTTGGGGAAGGTTTTTTCTTCATCTCCCAAAGAGCAGCTGGATGCCATTCCTATAAACAAAGATAGATATTCCCTTTCTCCTGTCTACCACAACCTGTATTCTCAGAACTGCAGTTATTTCTGTGCTACCTGCCAGGAACACACAGCCCGTTTCTGCCCCAGCGGGCGCTGCCCTGTGCTCAGCTGCCACAGGCTGCTGCCAGGAAAGCCAGGCACGCTGACTTGAAGCACCTCATCAGAGGACAGCCAGGATCCCACTGCTGAGCCAGCTGGGACTCAGTAATGGTCTCAGGGCTGTGCGTGTGCTGTGACACAGAGAATTCACAGAAGTTAGGAAGAAATCCCAGCCACCTGTAAAACTCCTTTGACTCCATGGGGGGGAAAAACAAAACAAAACAAAAAAAACCCACACTGAAACTTTCTTCTGCTGGAACTGAATTCAAAATAGCTGCCAGGAGTAATTTTCAGCTCTGGCTCCAGTCTATATGAAAAAAAGGGCTTTGTTCTAAAATCGTGTTGTAGGTAATTCACAATAAGAAGCCAATGGAAGGTCTTGCAGAAGCCACCCTTTCCCTCTGTGACGCTGTCACCGGAAGCCAAACTGCATCATCAGAGCAGCTTGCACACCCACTGAGGCTCTCTGGGAACGCTCCCAGTTCACACGGAGCTCTACCGGATCACTGACCCCACAAACCAGAGAAATCTCAATGTGACGGAGCAGAACACAAAGTTTCAGTGGGGCTTTAGGGACCTCGCACGACCCGTCCTTGCTCTCAGGCTCGGGCTGAGCGTCCCCAGCCCTTCCCCAGGGAAGGGCAGAACTTCCACCTGCCCAGAGTCCCTGCCGTGTCTGCTTTCCCTCGGCCACCTTGAGTCTCTGAAAGACAAGGATTGCCGTATCTCCAGCCAGCCTGCCGCGCCGCTCACCCGGCACGGCACGGCACGGCACGGCCAGGGAGCATTTCAAACACCCCAACCCCTGCTGTGCAGGTAACCCCTCGTTCTGCTCTACCTGACTCACATCAGTACCAACAACTCACCAGGAACAGACAAACGCCTCCCAAACACCGCAGTAATGACTTACCTCCTTTCCTTAGGGGGAACCCGAATGTATTTTGCCAGGGCAGTGTAAAGAGATCGATAAGTATTATACTCTAATCAGCAGGTAATAGGACTTAAGCAGCCAGTCTTGTAAATAGAGCCGTTAGCTAACTAATTAAAGGAACCATTAATAAACGCATCTGAATTGATTTCAACTTTTCTAAAGAGTAGGAAGATCATACCAAAGGAAATTCTGCTTTGAACATTGTGCCAGCTTGCAGGGCAGCTGAGTGAACAGTAGAAAATGAATTTTCTAGGTACAAGCTACATGTACAAGTTAAACTACTTGTTATTTACTAGTTATTTACTAGTTAGTTATTTACTTCATATACATATCCTGAAAATAAATTCTTCAGATATTTGCTTTATTTAATGAGTCACAGATACATTATCTCTAACAAAGCTATTTTCCCCAAAATATGAATTCCAAATTTTTTCTCTTTTTTGATACACCAAAAAGGTAAAGCATTAAACAAGGAGCTCAAGTGCAAAGTTTTCTTAAGGTAATTTTTAAAACAAAACAGATGTCAATTTTTAAAGATTCCATAAAGGCTTGCCATATTAGGGAGTAAGATCAGGGAAAGCACATATATCAAATATATGTCCTGGGAAAGCAGAAATTACTCTAATTAGAAAGCTTCTCCTCCTGCTGGAATCTAAAGAGATAAATTCTGTTTCCTGTTAAAGCAAAGTAAATCCAGAGTAATCCCCCAGAAACTGCTCCACCGTTATATCAAGGTAACAAGTAGCTGAATTTAGTCAGGGTTCTTGAAAATCAGATTAAAATTAAGCCCTGCCAGTGCTACCTACAGACAGAGCACGTCCCATTTGTGTAAGAGGCTCGTCGTGCTGTTCTCACAGAGGACGATGACGGCCGGAGGGGAAGGCTGGGTGTCCTTAATGAACCTCTCCAAGTGCGGGCTCATTAAACGGCCCAGAGCGCCCCGGTGCTCCCAGGGGCTGCGGCACACACTGGGACGGTAAACTGGACGCTGTTTCTGCATTTGGGAAAACCAAAAGCATATGCAGGATGCATTTAAGGGCTCTTCCCTTTTCCTCCACGTTACAGTCTGAGGCATAAATCCCAGAGAATTTGTTTATTACCCACGTGGAAGGGGCTGTGACTTTACAGCAAACCTGGAATGTTTTGTCCTATCAGAGGAACATGGAACACAGACCAAATGTTCCCATGCCACCTGCAGAGAGAAAGTCAAGTAAAATTTACAGTTCAGAGAGGCAGACACCAAAAGCTTTGGGAAAGGCTAATTTAATACATCTGTCACACTCAATTACAGAGTCTGCAGTAATCCAACACATCCATTGTTTTTCCCTCTTCAGACAGAAAAGAGCCAATTGCCCAGGCTCAGAATTAAACATCTGTTTCACAAAACAAAGATATTAACCTCCAAGTTTTGATATGAACCAATAAAATCCAGTCATTCACCACTACTCAGTAACAGGTGTTTTCTCCATTACACAAATTGCTACAGCCAAATCCTCAACTTAAGCCACTGCAGTGACTGAATTCTGAAGGTACTACGTGGTCTGTTATTAATGCAGGGATACAGATGTTACTTTTACTAATACAATATATTTATTTTAAAATGTTCTGCTGTGGTTGCTGTCACTTGGTACTTAGATGTAACTAAATATTAAGACATTACAGAATCAAGTATTGTAAAAGAAACAAACACAACTGGCAGCTTTACATACTGGGAAACATCGAATCATGTTTCCATATTAATCACGAAGCTTTTGAACAGTATAACAATTATTTCATTGTTTTGTTATCCTTCCTTAGTGCACACAAACCAATCACAAATAAAGTGGGAAGCAGTCCTGACCATGACTTTTTACTTTCAAGTAAACCTTCACAATTTTGGAAATAAAACTATCCATACTGAATGGAGTTTAGTCAGGCTGCTCAGGAGCAGAAGGAACGGTGGAATTCCTCCGAGAGAGGCAAATTCTGCCCCAGTGCTGCGATGTAAACCCAGAGTGACTGAACGTCGTCCGGCGCGAGTCACTCTGCGTGAGCCGAGCCTCCCTTCTCCTCCTCCCAAAGTCTCCCAGACACCAAACCAACGCAGGACCAAGAGCTGTGATGTGCTCTCCAAAACTCAGTTCGGCATGAGCAGCAAGCACAGGGAGCATTAACGGAACCACAGCAAACGTGAGGCCAGCAAATGAGCTTTAACACAAGCCGCAACCATCATAAATGAAACTCCGCCTTGGATCTTTGTCGTAGGCCGCAGATCTGAAATCGTCCTAATTTAAGAATATCAGAAATAAAATGCTGTGAAAAGGAAACAGAACTCACACGTGTTTAACCTTGTGACACACCATGGCACCAGGAATTCCTTGCCTAAGCAATGTTTATAGAATGCCTTCCCTGCAGGCTTTACCTCAAATGTGCACAACACCTTAGCTGGTATTTTCACTGATTGCCAAGCTGTCCATACAAACTGAAATTTGGTAGTAAAAGCACATCTTTGGCTTCTCAGCCTTTCAGGGATTACATGAAGGCAGATTTACACTGAAATGGCAAAGAACACCAGCACTGGAAACTGCTCTGCCATGTCCCTGGGTAACGCCTAAACCCTCCCCTGGGAACATTCCCTGCCCGAGGTGTGTTTATCACAGAGCTCAGGGGGAGTTTTGAAGCCTGATAACTTGAAGTAAAGGAGAAGATGGAAAGACTGGAATAACTGGCAAATGATCAAACTTAATCTGTGTCAGTCTCTAAGCACAAATAGCATTTTGCTTCTCCAAAGGGTCAAGGATTAATTCAATTTCAAAGCACATAATTACAACCCTCTTCTGTTTCTTGAGGACATTCACAATGTAGTAGAAATGTTCCAAAAATATTATCGAGCATTTCTAAAACTGTGCCTATAATGTATTTTAAAAAGCATTATGTTAGCTATCTCTAAACATATCTCTACATGTTTTAATACTCATGCCTTAATAGGCAACTGCAAAATGAATACCAATTAGCTTCTCAAAAGTATATAAGGATTAATAATCCTTAAAATAGATGCATATTCCAGAAATCAAAACTGCAGGAACGCCATTTAACCCAACAGAAACAGAACAGAGGCACAGGATCTGGCCAAAATATGAACCTTCATCAGGAAAAAATACAGAACAGGCCTCCTGAAAGTCTGTATGTATTAACAGGACCATGAGAAGGTTTTCTCCTCAGATTTTCCTAAGCGAAGTTATCAAAAGGTTACCATTCAAGGCCAAGTTCCCTTGAGAAGAAAAACAAATCTACCAAAATAGCTACAAACACATCCCATAGATTAAAGGTTATATAAAAATCCAACAGGTCAGAAATACCTCTCTTCCTCCTCTCCCTCCACAATTCTATCTAATAGATTGAATGCCTTTTTATTTTGTTCAGTGCAGAGAATTTCTGAAATCCCAGTTTAATCAAGCCTGAGTCCTACTACTCCTCTGAGGCACCATTTTCTACAAAGCCATAAACTTTAGCTGAGGTTGTGTTAATTTTACAGTATTCCCCCCTTGAATTAATAATAACAAAAATCTAATAGTATCCCAGTGTCTCACCTACGCTTTATTAAAGCACTTAATTTCTGATTTTTAGAATTTTCTCCTTTATGCCAAGACCTCTCTCATTTGTTACTGACAGAGATGTTTAGAGCAGATGAGCACCAGGAGGATGCTGAGGCTGTGAGGCCCAGGGGATGGGTGTGATACCATTCCAAAGGGCCCCAGGAACCACCCAGAAACAGACATTCACCGCTCCCTCAAACTCAGGGCCAAGTTATGACTTTGATTGTGGCTGCATAACCTCAAAGACAGGGGTTGAAATCTGACTTTTCATATTTGATTGGAATAACGTTACAGCTGTTTCCATCAGAGCTGCCTCTGGCCAGAGGAGGCACTGGGCTGTATAAAGTTCTGAAGTCCTTTCTTCAGCACCACAGAAGGGCTTAGACAGGAGCTGCTTTTGGTGCACTAAAAAGGCCCCAATACTGGGCACTGAAGATGTCCTTACCCTAAACAGAGAGGGACCCTTATCAAGGTAAAACAGGACCTGCCTAACAGAAAACCAGAAAATTCAAACTGGAAAGCAGCAGCTTTTAATTCCCAAGATGATAATCAACAGGAACCAGTTTTGCCCTTTAAAAAGTGATTAAAATAAGGAGAATGCTCCTTTTTAAATGCGCAATACTAGACTCAGTACAAAGGTGAAACGATGAATAAAGGTCTAATTGCAGGTTTGACTTTAGAAATTGAGAGACTAGAGGGCTTTACAGGCTGTAAAACCAGTAAATTTGGTTAGTGGCTTTAAGACCTGAACTCTGGACAACGATGTCACCTCCCTGTGTGTGTCCAGGGCAGGGAAACAAAGGCAGGAACTAGCAAAGCCACACCCAGCTCCATAAATAAATAAATATGATGCTTTAACTCAAGTCTCAGTAGCCAATGTCAACTATATACAATCATCTCACCTGCCTGAAGCTTGTAAGAACACATGAAAAAAACCAGCTGCGTGTGAACTTCTTAATATGTGAGAAGGGATTGTTTTCTAAAAAATGGAAGTTTGGTCTGCTTGGAATATTTGGTCTGATTTAACAGAATGCCCTGCATATCATCTTCCGGGGCCACCAGCTGTGGAGAGTGAACACTGTGATATTATCCAGCTCTGAAACAATGTACGAGGAATTTAATTTTAGAAGGCAGATATGGATTGTTCTGTGTATACAGGAAGCATGAAAGCATTATTTGGAAACGATAAAAAACTGTCCTGCAAGACAGCACTCCTTTGTGCAGTCCTGGGGAAGGGAGAATGCAGCTCAGTGCTGTGATCAATGAAAATCCTAACAACAATCCAATCAATGTGAATCTCTTTGGAAAGGACATCGGGACTGCTGATGTTCATTTGCCTCAGGGAAAGGCTGGGCTGGTTTGGCTGCTTCTCCACAAACCCCAGAAATTCCTGATGCTCTAATCCAATCTTAGACTTCTGACACTAAACTCCTGCTGCACACAGAAGTGCCACCGAATTTCCTCGGATTTTATGGGGTTTCTTTGCTCTTTCAACAGAATTCAGGCTTGGCTCTAACTTACAAAAATGTGAAAGAACCTGATATCTGTAAAACTAGTTCAAGATAGTTTTAAAGTGATCTTAATTTCTGCATCATGGACATGCGTTTGGAGTGAATGATGAACTTTCAGGTATTTGTGACTGATCTGAAAGTGACTTTGAATTTCAAGACAAAGAAGTTCTGCCATCAGAAGATAACACAGGGAAACTGAATATATACAGGGGAACAGAAATTCTGAATTCATCAATTTCATCCATTTCTGCTGTAATAGTAACAGTTCTTAATACCACATCAGCATCCCTGAACTCCAGCCTATAATCTATCCACTGAGCTGGGAGCATTTTGGTTCTTAAATTTAAAACCAGATGCTTCTAAAAATCTAGCCTTCATCTACAGAGGGAAGAAATGTGTTGCTAAACAGATGTACTAATGCAATGTTATCTTAAAAGCAGGAAAATCAACCAAGATAAGGACGTTCCTGCATCACATATTCACTAAGTATTACATGCTTCCATATTTTATTTTAATTACGTGGAAACAAAAGCTATTTTAATTAAAGAGAAGGCAGCTACACAAGCTAGAACTGGAAAATGAAATGCCTTAAGCAGTTCTTTGGAGGACTTCACAATGTCTGACAATTCCAATCTATTAGCTATCCCTCTCTCCACAGAGATCATGATTAGCCAGCAAACTTGCCCTTTCAATTCACTCAAAGCTTCAATCTATTCCTTCTGTGCTCTCTGAACCTTTCATTTCCAATAGGTTCGGGGTAATTCAGAGCAGCCAGGGATGCTGACAAGCTCTGCCTTTCTTCCACATCCTCAGGGCTACATGCTGGCATCTTTGAATGAATTTAGAAATAAATACAATATCACTGCTTTCACACAACAACATCATTTATTTGAATTCCATTAAGGAAGCACACAGGTGTAATTAGGAATTGGGCCACGACTCAAACAGCCTCTTGCCCTCATGCTGGTCTCACCATTCTGCTGTAATGGAATAAAACCCTCCTGTGAGCTCGCAGTTTGACCTAAAGGCTGAATGCCTTAAGAATCCAGATGGACAAAAAAGGTAACTGTGATGCAGATCTGTGAGCATCTGTGAGAGCCCCTGCATCCTACTGCACACACACTGAACAGCAGTGGCACCTCTGACATCTACAGATCCCCCTGGAATTTGTCTGCTCGATTCTGGCGGTGGGAGAGAAGCAGGAAGCCCACACAAGACGTGATGAGCTTTAGGCCTTGACCAGTTCAGTCACAGCACCAGCTCAGGAGGAGGGAAAGAACCAAGTGATGAGGAACTGGGAAGCGTCTGGGTGACGGGCAGGTGTGAGAGATCCCATCCAACAGCAGGCTGTAATGCTGAGCACAGCTCTGAGAGCCAAGGAGAAAACACCAGTCTGGCCCAGATCCATGATTATGGAATCTCAGAGAGGGCTGGAATGGAGTCCATGATTATGGAATCATAAATCCCACGAAAGAGGGATGCTCAGCTTTTTGGATTGCAACATCATCCACAGGTGATAGCAGAAAGTGGCCACAGCTGTGTGAGTGGGGCAAGGACACAAAACCTGAAGGAAACTCCCGTGTCTCCATCTTCACCGCTGCCCTGCAGCCTCTGTCATCGCCACTACAGAATTCAGCTCCTCACAATCAGTTTGGCTGGATTAAGAATACAAAGATCATTTCCAAATCCTTTCAACTCACCCACCAAAATGCTCAGCATACAGGAAAGTAGTGCCCACTTAGGGTTGGAATACTGCAGCTGCATCCAAAACTATGAAGTGCAACGATCACCACATTATCAACAACAGAGGGAAGCTTTCCCTCCCCACGGAAAATTTCAACTATACCATGAAAAGCAATTAATGAGGAAGAAGGGACTGATAGTATTTGTTATATAGTATTACCTCACTCTCATGGCTTTATCTTATTATGAAAATTATTACCGTTCTCTTGTTCAAAAAGGGTCTCTGTTTTGTAGCTGCAATGGGATGTTAGTTTGCTGAGGCCTATCAGCTGCAAATGGTAATTATAAATATATCAAGTGATCACTTGTCAAGCTTTTTTCCACTTTGCCTGGTTTCTATGCTTGAACAATAGCTAAGGTTGACCACCTGGTTCTATAATCATGATGTTTTCTGCAAGGGAATGAGAATGAAAAGGCCTGGAAACAGATTACTGGGTGTACAGTTTGATGCTACAAAAAGAAAGCATTAATTGCAGCCTACGAAGGCACTCAGCCCTTTTTCATCTGAGACCTGGTGAGCATGTGGCCTCGGGGTGAGATTATTCACAGTCCCATTTCTGTTGGAAAGCTTTTCTTTATGGTCCTTTAGTTTTCCATCAGATCAAGGAGCTCAACCACCTCAGTAGGCAACTGCAGTATTACTGGAGCTGGTGCCTGCAAAGAAAAACCCCAACCTCTATAAATGAGGAAAAAATATTAGTTTTCAGCTCATTTCTCAGCTGCAGAAATGCCAATGCCACACAGGAAAGAGACTGCAGCAGCCCGAGCTGAGGCTGACTCTGCTACTGAGCAGCTCTACCATCCATGCTCCTTTTCAGATCAGACTCAGCACAGTAAAGAATTATTATAATTAATTTTTCAGTTTACAGCTTACGGTCTAGATTTAAGTGAACAAAATCCAACACACAAAATGCAGGAAAGAACCACTGGTCAACAACTGCACCTGCACTATCCCTGTAAAGTGGGGTTTTTCAATTTCTAGGAAAAGTCTGTCAGAACCACTTTCTAAAGCCAAATTACAAAAATTCTGAACATTGTTCCCGTGAAGTTAGACCTTGACTCCCGAAGGCTTATTGTTCCCAGCTGTGTTTTCACAGCACTTAGCACAATTTTCCCAGCAATGCTGTGTGCTTTCATAATTTCCTTCTCTGGAGCTGTGTGGCATCTCCAGGAGCACACAGTGCAGCACTTCTCTGGTCCCAGCTGATGCCTACTCGTGCAGGGCAGAAGGCAAGTTCTACTGGAGAGCTGAGAAGGAAACAAAAACCTTCCCGGGATCGCCCTTGGCCAGCAGGTCAAGGGAAGACACTGAGAGTATTTGCAAAGTACGAGAGCTTCCATTATGCAAAGGTTAGAATGTGCAGAGAGACTTCTTACTTCTGGAAAAAATGAGGTGAGAATGATGAAGCTTGCATGTTTGTGAGAATATTTTACTGCAAAAACAAAAGGAGTTCTTTCCGACCTCTGAATGCAAAGGAGTAACTGAGCATCAGTTGTTCCGATTTTCGTTTCATGTGGGTGAAATAAAAGTACAAACCATTTCACACAAGATTATTGAGAAAATAAGCACAACTCTGTCTTGGCTGCTGCAACTTGCGTTCAGCATAAGCAAAATTAAAATTTATTTATTCCATGAAAAATTATGATCATTTATGAATATTTGTCTTTGTACGAAACTGAAGTGTAAAGAAGGGATTGTGTCTTCTTAATTTAAATTGCTTTAATTAACATGAGGGCAATTCTGCAGTTTGGTAGAGCACAAGTTTCACAGGATAAGATCAGGTATTTGTGTAACTGAACCCGTCAGACCTCCTGGGATGGCTCTGGTGAGGGGCTGTGCACACCCTGTCTGCCAGAGCAGCCCACGGAGCACAGCTATTCGATCTTCTTTTCACAATCCCATCTTCACTAGCAGCTCTTACTCTGCAGAGCAGTAGTAGCACAACACAAAGTTCGATCTTTATTTCTTCTTCTTGTCTTCCAACTTCCATAAATATCTTCTTGCTTGCCCTCAATCTTAATTTTCTGGGCTCCAAGCCTAGAGTTTCAGTTATTTTCTGATAACTCGTACAGGTCAGTACTAAAGTTCAATGTCATCTCTAAATCTGAGATTATATATGGTCTGTTTTCCTCCATGATTCCTTCTACTCATCCCATTGCTGAAAACAAGACTTGCTGTTGGAAGGAGAACAGCAGCGGCAGTGACCTATAAATAAGGGGGCAAGGGAAAGTGCAGGAGTTATGGAGGGATTCACTTGCTGAGTGTCTGAGAGAAACATTTATTCAGAAATTGGAGAAGAAAATGACGAGGTACTGGAAGTAACATTTGCTAAGGCCTGGTCAGATTTAGACTAGGAGAATACCATAATCAGCTCTTCCCAAGACAGATGTCAAAGGACAGAAGGTAACTGAAACTGCCACAACAATTCCACAGGCTCCAGAGGAGATTTTGATAGCGCCTGTTTGCAGGAAGAAGACAGAACAAGTGGGAGATTGTGTAGTTCTTGTGACAAATTGATCTGCAACAAGTCAAAGAGAGGCCCAAAAGGGGCTGAGGGAACTGTGCAGAGTCACCACAGATGTGAGGATTAGAGGGCTGCTCTTCTCAGGCAGAAAACACATGAGAACGTACTTGTTATAAAAAAAAGATGGCTTTAGCACTTCACAGGATCTCAGTGATCACTTCACAGGATGAACTGAGACACTGGGAGCGCTCTCTTACACCAGATAACATCCTGCAGGACTCTTTCAGCATTTGGGGGGGTTTTTTCTTCATCCCTTGATCTTCACTGTTTCCCAACAACTTTCCAGCCAAGTTGTAGGCCACAAATACCTAAGGGCTGGGAGAGTTAACTACCTGAGAAATCATCATCTGACCTACTGCAACAGCTAAAATCCTGCAAGGTCTGGGAATGCTCCCCTCTGCACCTAAATCTGAATTCACTGCTCCTCACTTGGGCTGCCAAAGCCCAGAGCTGGCAGCACTGCAGATAAGCTGCCAAAGTCATCCTTCTTTTCTGGAGCTTCTGAAAGGAGAACACTTGAAGAGAATCTCTTCGTGAACCATTATTTTATTATTATTGATGCAATTTGATTTCGATGAGAACCTATAATGCACACGCAGACATTCTAAGCACCGAACTATAGATACAGGAACAAAGGTCTGCTATGTTTTGTATTCTCCACTTACAAGCATTTCTTTTTCTTCAGGGTCTGATCCAAACCAAACTCATAATTCTGATCAGGATAGATGAAAGGATGAAAGGAGCACATGACTGCATAGAAACAGAAGGAAAACAAACACATGCTTCACCAGTGATTATTGCACCATTACTCTGATCTACTGCTGCTCAGATAAAGAGGCTACATAAAAAGGCAAGCAAAGACCCAGTTGATGCTGATATTTGTACTGTAAACTGCTGCAGCTGAAACAGCAGGGAACAACTTCAGCAATATCCAAAGTCATGACAGGACAAATGGGGAAAAAAGGTAACAGCAGCACCAAACACCTGTGGAAGATCACGGGCAGCATTTGGCAAATGCCACCTTTGTCATGGGAATTTACAGTGATATTTTCTTTATATTTTTTCAAACCTGAAACTAGATCCAGGTCAGACTCCACGTAATTTCGAATAAAAGAACCTAAAGGCTAACAAACAGGATTGTGTGTGATTCTCTGTGTGTTCATACAAGTTACCTCATAAGATCAGAAGAATCCATTTATTTCGACTCTCTCAATTTCCGTGTCCCATCAATAACACAGGGACCAGCCAGCAGTTTCTTTCACCAGCTCATTACCACCACTGCCCACTATGTTCACAACTTAACGAACTGGAGGAGCTTAAAATAAACCCCAAAGACTTGAAGGGGCAAAGAAGGAATGAAATATTGCTAAGATCCGTACCATCTGTCAAAACCCCTATTTTTTCATAAGTGGTTTGTTGCATTGTTAATACAGACAATGAAAATATTTTCTTTTTATGACATCTTCTTATAAAAAGCCCTTTATGTTCCCTTTATCATGCTGCTGTTTGAAAAGGCTTAGATAGCCTGATATTAATTGTAACATCAGGAGATGGCATCTACTCAATCTCTTAGAATATTTTAATCGCACAGATGCTTTCATGATATCTTTATTTTTTTCCTTACCTCACTCTTCTTTTCTATTCTTACAGGCCTCTGAGCAGTTGATGTTGTCCAGCAATCAGAATGTCACATTCCAATCTTTAACACAGATGCTAGAAATTAATTATTTTCATGTGGTAAAATGCACAGCAGATGCTGTAGAGCTGCAAGTAAACCAGATCCTGCTCTGAACACCTTGTATTCTGAGCAGACAAGACAGTTTAAAAAAAGGGAAAGCAGGGAACTGGAGCGATTTTTCAAAGGTTACAGAAAGCCGATGGGTACCCTCACTCCTAAATCACTATCATGAACCACTACATTCCCCTGCTCTCATAAAGAAGAGAACTCTAACAAGGTAAAACGATTGCATTTTTGTAAAAGGATAATAATACCTGACTTAAAAAATGGGATGGAAAATAATGCTTTATAAGGTCGTTTAAAAAAATAAACCAGTACTATTAGAAGGCCATTCCAAGCTATCAGTCATTTTCCCACTTTAGAGCCTATCAAACAGAGATACTTCTGCTCCACAAAATATCAAACAGTATGAAATCCTCAATTTTGCTGGAGATGCCAATGTTCGTGTGTGGCTTGTCTGAAGGGATTTTGTTTATTTTTAAAAATGCCGAGCATGCTGCCAGGGCTGTAGTACAGCCTGGCTCAGTGGAAACCCATTAAAACCACTTTGCTGGGCAGATGGTGTCAAAGAGTCAGGAGCACAGAACAGAATCCCACTGTGCACAAGTGTTCAGTATGCAAGAAATCATCTCCTACCAGACAGTGCTGCAGGGAACACAGGCAGCCACAGAGGAGAGAGCAGAGTCCAGCAAAGTCAGGCTAGGCTCACAACCCAGAAATATGGAAAAGGATAAGGAACAAGGGAGCATGACCTGGGGAACCCCACTGAGCAAGGGTAGATCTATGCAGAGCACCAGATCGAGCTTTAAAAACAACACAATGCTTTTATCCCCTGAAGGGATAACCAGCCTTCATCATTAAGAGGGATAGCACAACTCAAATAAGACTTTGAGAAGTTTCCATTACATTTTGGACCCCCATCTTTCACACCCTGATTCACAGGGTTGCTGGGCAGTTGGCATTTCACTAAAATTCTGGGCGTGGGTACAGAGAAACTCACCAGCGACATCTGGAAACGGCCTTGCTGTGACAGTCTTAGAACATGACAGAACTTGGTAAGTCACACATCAGACGTGCACTAACACAGCACTGCACTGCGAGGCTCCTTTTGCATCTGTTCCTGTCCCACTCTCTTCCAGAGAAAGAAGGACGAGTGTGTTCAGTGTTTTCAGATGAGTGGCTAATTCTGTAGGTGAGCACAGCACCTAACACAGCCCCTAACTCTGGGTTAAACAGATCCTAAACAGAACAAACACAGGGAAGATGAGTGTAAAAGTATTCCCTGTACTCTGCACCACGTGTGGCAATAAACTTCCAGGGTGTGTGCTCCTTTTTCCTCTGCTGGCACAATCAGCTGCTCAGTTCTGCCCCAAATCCTGTATTGTGGACCACACAAAGAGATCCTTCTTCATCTTTAGAGCTCCAGACTTGTGACCCTGAGCAAACTAGATCCTATTTTTATTTCTGAGAACAAGGAGTGTAACTGCAGGTACATGGTGTATTTACAGATTTATCACACTGCAAAGTTTTGCAGAGCTGAATAGTTCTTTCAACAGTAGCTCAAAACACAGTCTACAGAAACAACATCAAGCCCTCCTTCAGAGCAGGAAAACCTGACATGACACTCCACTGCTAGCAGCAAAGCAGCAAGTGAAATGTAGGAATCTCACACACACAGTGAAGAAAGATAACTACCCCATGTGTACCAGCAAATCAAAATTAACCAAGCAAGGCTGATTACATTAGGACAGAGATGCAACGCTAAAGGATAAATACAGATATTTCAAATACAAGCAGATGAAAATCACCATTATTTTCATGAAGACAAGTAGAATGAGTCACCATGGCTCAGCAGAAAATGGAGGATACAATTATGTGCTAATCCAGAGTCTTTGGAAGTGAGTGGATTGAAGACTAAGTGGGATTGTTTCCTTCCCTACATTGTGGATGAGATCAATATTCAGAGACACCACTGACCAGTTACCTCTGCCAGCTTTGGGTCCCTCCTCTTGCACAATGAATTTACAAAATGTATACTGAAGACATAAAACTACACTTTTAAAAATATAAATAAAAAACAAATGATGTTGAGAGCCCACAAAATTCAAGGTTTCGAGACCATTCAGCATTAGATGAGACTACACTCTGTGACTTGGAGGATTTTTTTTAGCATGCAGGACATGCAGACTCATCTGTGTGATTATCTGGACATCTGCCTTTCTCCTCAGCAAGAGATCTGCAGACTGTCTGCTCAACAGTCTGCCTCTCTTGAAAGCAAACACATCAAAAGACAAGATGTGGAGCATCCTGGTTCAGCTGGAGAGCAACTCCTGTTGCTCTTTAGTCCATCTCAGGGCCGTGTCCCCCAGGGGCGAAGGGTGTGTTGACATCGTTCCACACCTCTGCTTGTGGCGCCCGTTATTATTACCCCTGCTGCGTTTTAAATACCTACCCAGCTAACCGATTTCTTTTGTTGTTTTTTAAGTGCTACATTATTCAATATCCTTCCTCTTCCCACAGTTTAGAATCTACACGGTCATTTTCAGATGTGGGTCTGTTTTGCTTATGAACCATCACCATAGTAAATTTCTGAAAGACTTTAGCCAAAACATCCTTGTGGCAAAGTCTTCATTTGCAAATAAACCCCCAAATAACTAAACAAACCAAACCAATTCAAAGTAACTTTAAAAACAAGAGCCAGAGGGCCATGTGAGAAGGTGAAGTGACTACAGGAGGAGGAAAAAAGCCTTCTGTTTTGTAAACCTGGGGAAATGTGGCAACATTGATGAGTTCGCTACCAACCTTTTATACACTGCTTGTACAAGAAACAAAAGTGCATTTTGCTGAGCCACTTCCAGGGAGACAATTGTCTGCAGCACAGAAAACTCCCTCAAGGAACCTTTCTGGAAACCTTGATTAAAAAATCCCAGCCATGGGGGTGTGAGAACAAAGCAGCATCCTCTGTGTGCAGAGCGGAAGCTCTGAGGCAGTTAATTGACCCTGGAGTGCAGATGCCATAAGTGACTGGCAGGGTTCTCCTGCTCTGCTCCACTGAGCCACTGCTCAGTGGTGATTTAAACCAACCCCTGCTGCAGTGGATCACAAACACTCACACCAGCAGTGCCTGTGTCTGAAGCACCGAGGCACAGCTCACAGCAACATTTCCAACTACCACAGTTAGTCTCCCTACAGCGGTTTTCCTTAGCCCTTTCAAGGAAAAGAGCCATCTAACCTCCTGAAAGAAATCCAGAGCATCTTACACAGTGCCCTGGTTTTGGTATTGTCACAAAGGTCTTTGTTTACAACCAGACACAAATTGGGATGCAGTCTGAAAGCAGCCTTGTTACTTCCATTTCCTCCCGTCCGTTTTTTCTCCCTTGCACGCAGAAGGTTTCTGGCACTGGTTTCACAACACTGCTCAGATGTTCTATGAATCACCACTGGTGTGTGGGCTACAGGCTGAAAAACACCACTCCAGAAAACTCTGTCTACTCTGAATTAAAGCCTGCTGAAGGCACTGAAATCCCCTCTCCTGACTGCAGTGGGCTCAGGATGGATAGATGGGTGTAACCCCTTCTGTCCCAGAGCTGGGCGTTACCCCCCGCTCTGCGTCCAGTTCAAGTCACAGGACTAAAGCAGGAAATGCAAGTTTGCATTGGTACCAGCTGTGCTTTGGAAGATGAAGAGTTTCAATCCCTTAGCTCTGTGGGGCCGTCAGACCAACACTCTACACTGGAATTAAGTCTATTCAATAAAAGAAGAAATCAGGGACATGAAGAGGCCGGTCCTCATTCTGCAGTTAACTGTGCCCACATTTCAGCCCCGGGGTGAAGTAGCCTAACATCCTCAAATATGTACTTTAAACTGCTCATGATAATTAGTGGTATCTACGTGTCTCGGAACTACTTAAAATCCACTTCATTTGGAGCTGCCATTAATAATGCAGCAGGCAATACTACAAAGATTGGTGAAAATTAAGTAATTTAATGTACCACTTTATAAACCAAACTTGTGATGAATCTCAGCTGCCTCTTCAGCTTCCCTGCTATCAATCTGTCTGCAGTCATGTTTATGTACCCTAGGACCCGCGATAGACCGCCACTAGACCTGGCACCCACAGCCACCTCAGGAGCTTGATTTAATGTGAATGCAGCATGAAAAATCAGATTATCTTTTGATTCTCTCCTTTATTAAATAAAACTGATCTTTATTGAATAAAGCTGCTTTTATTAATATCTAAAACATTGGTTGGTGTCACAGAGCCTGCCAGTCCTAAGGAACTAATAAAAGAAAAGACAGAAGTAAAAAATGGGAACATTACAGGGAAATATTAGAAACCAAATCACATTAAGCCAGTATTGCAGCTGACAAATAAAACATGGGTCTAGCTGTGGAATTTTTTGTTTAGTCTGAATTTATTATTTTTACTGAAAGAAAAGGACTCAGAATTGGGCTTTTCCCACAAGTACTCTGTGACAAGAAGCACAGCAAGAGCAAAAAAGTGGATGTTCCCCTTCCCTTTTATAGTGTCTCAAACAACTTCAAGTTCAATGCAGCTGGGACAAAGCACAAAAACTTCGGGTTCAAGGAAACGGCCTGAACTCAAAGCTGGAAAGACTTAATGTATTTTGGGGGCTTTATGGAAAATTGTAGGGATTTTGCCTGTAGGCAGAGCTCACAGGAAAAGCTCCTGCTGACCACACGTGTGCTTTATGCTCACGTGACAGCAGCAAGCACCACATTTTCCATACAGACCAACTGCACAGCTGGAGCAGCAGATGCCGGGGACGGGTCTGTCCACAGGCAGCACCAGCACTGCTACTTTGAGAAAAAGAATGTGTCCCTCGTCATCACAATCACAGTCTGTCAACATGAACTGTAATTCAACCCTGAACTCCTGTCTAGCCACCACCAAGAAGGAGTGGAAAAAAATACATCTCATAAATCAAATAAAGCAATCTTTGCATTTAATCCCATATACAGAATTATATCCCATTACTACTATACCACACTTTTCTAGAGGAATGAACCAAAACATTTGGGGGTTTGGTTTCCTTGTTTCCCCATGCTCACTTTGCTGTAACAGGAGATTTGCATCATTCACATGTGCTCTGCATGTCTCTAGCTGTGGGGAACACCCTGAGGGGATACAAGGAAATCCTGTCTAATACACTTGCCAAGCCTCCATTTCAGTAAAATTGATAGAAAAAGAAAATCAAACCAGCAGCTCTATGGCCTGAGATATCATTAGAGAGAATTTGCAGGAAGATTTCTGCCCAGAATGAGACAGAAGAACACAAAATGCTCAGCAGAACACAAGCAGAACAAGTCACTGAAATATCCACTTGGTTTTTTACTGTCAGCTTGAACTTGAAATTTGAAATCAATGAAATCCAGTTTCATCTGGAGACATTCATAATGAAAAAGGCTCCTCAGTCCTTAGTCTCCCAATATACATGTCAAAAGTGCTTGGTATCTTATGGGAGATGCTGTTTTCATTCTAGACTTAAGCCAGGCATGGAACCTGGAGCTCAAATAAAAGTATTGAAGTTTTTACTGTATTCAGTGGAGCTGATGACTTTCCATTTAGACAAGTGAACAAAACGCCCACATTATTGTGCCTGTTGTGTATAGTCTGTTTTCATTAACAGACTATTTTGTTATTCAGACTATTAACAGTTTTCAGCTGGACCTGGTTATTTCTTGACTGAAGATTTCCCAAGAACAACTTCTCCCCTTGGACGACAAACAGCAAAATGCTGAACTGACGGAGGGCAAGCATTGGCCTCCTAGGACTGACTCAAGAAAGCTCTGCTGAAGACAAAGCTGTGAAATGGAACTGCCCCAGAACTGCAGTTACAGAGCATAATCACCTCTGCCCTTACACATCCATCCTTTGTTAGACTGACAGTGCATTAACACACGTGGATTATATCATCACTGACAAGCTGGCCTGGTAGGATCTTTAGCTCATTATTGGAAACAGCATTTCATTTCTCAGGCTGGAGCTCTGCATTTTACAAGATAAAAGCAAAGCAAAATCACAATAGTATTCTCAAGTCTTCGACACTATTACCTGAAAGATTTGGAAACTGTGCAGTACAAGGTGTGTTGCCATGGTTCTGAGTAATAAGGAGCAGCCCTATACACAATAGACAGCTGATTGCTGTTGCATGTTAAAAGCTTTTGTACCTCTTTAGGAAAACTTTGTCATCGTGTCATAAATGAGAGAGTTTTTCTATTAGCAACAGAAAAGCATCAAAGAAACATGCCCTGTAGTAGTAATCATGCCTGATTTATTTTTTGTCTGTTCATCTTACTATGTGGAGGGGGGTGGGAATCAACCTTTTACACTGTGAAGTTCACACTATAAATCTCTGGAACGCTCTGGTCTTTCCAGTGTATTAAGGCATAGCACTGCAGATGGAGTCTGTTACCAAAGAAAAAATAAACAATTGCATTAAAGATAGATATCTCTATTACTGAACAGCAGAGGCCTGGCACTAACACAGCAGTAGTGTCTTGGATACCTGAAGTGCAAGATCAATAGCACAGCTAACACCAGTGATTCTGCTGGGATCTCGTGTGCCTGGTTTCATGGAATCACAGAATTCTTTAGGCTGGAAAGACCCCGAGACCATCGAATGCCACTGCTAGCCTAGAACTGCCCTGTTCACCCCGACCACATCCCCAGGCAGCACATCTAAGGCCACATCTACAGCCTCTTAAATCCCTCCAGGGATGGGAACTCCACCACTTCCCTGGGCAGCTGTGCCAGGGCTGGACAACCCTTTGGTGAAGCAATTTTTCCTAACACATCTTTCAAAAGAGATATAAGTAACATTTCAGAATGATATCACACATAAACACTGTAATTGCTGAGCTGGCAATAAAAGAAACGCTGTGCTCTGTAAAACCAAAATGCCATTTATTCCTGGAATAAATTGCAATCTCAATCTAACACTATGTTAATGCAGTGTTAGGGCAGCAAACTGAAGCACAGCAAAAGCCAGGGAACGAAGAAGTTCATACTCTTACTGCACTGTGAGCCTATCCAAAGTACTGATGATATTGCTTATAATAAAATACATCATTTACAACCTAGCTGGGCAATCACAAGCTACTGGTGTGCAATGTGAATGAAGCAATCTCTTGAAAAGACTCTGACTTCTAATCCCTGCTGCTAATGCATTTCCAATTGCAACTTTAAAACAGGACTTATGTAGGCACTGCATTTAGGGAACATTTGAGAAGGCTTATAATTTTGTTCCTTTCTTTCTTTACCTGTTCTAAGGAGAAAAGGAGAAGAATTTGATGAGACAGGAATTTGATGCAGGGAATGACCACAGAAATACATAGCTATGTATTCTGCCTTCTGTCAGTAAGTTCAGTTCTGGATACAAACTAATTAGTAAAAATAACTTGCTTAATGAAAATGAAAAATGCTGATCTCTGGAAATGTAAAAGGGTATTAGGAATAAGTAATACCTTTTTTTAATGGGGATGTTTATAAGGAGGACTATTCACCAGTATGTTTGCAAAATCACTGATTAAATGTATATGCTCTTATTCCCCTCTGAAGACTAAACCACGTGAAAATTTTGTTTTCCTGCCAAAATATAACTGCTGATGCACAGTATCTTCTCGGTAGAAATGTATACATCTCCTCATTTATATTTCACAGGAATACTCTGAATCATCTAAATTAAGTGTTGCAAAAGTGCATTCTTTTTTTGACTGAGGCCATCGATGAAAACTTTCAAGCTCCGAGGAAGCTTTAAATGCATAAGGAGCTTTCAAGCTCCGAGGAAGCTTTAAATGCCCTGTCTGTGTGCTGGTCCTCTGATTCGAACCGCAAACAAGCTCGAGGGCTCCAGGAAGGAATCACTGAGTTGTCTGAAGTGATGCCATCAGGACATTCAAACTCTATCCAGCATGCAGGATATCAGACACCTGCTACCGCACCTCATCAAAGCCCTTCAATGCTTCTAAACAATGTACTAAGTACCTGCTTCTCTGGTCCAGTAAATCCCGGCCAGTCTGTCTGAGACATAGGATTTTTTAATCTGAAAAATGCCACAGAAGATAACGGTGGGGCAGGCAACTCCAACATCTTGTACCTCTGAGGATTTCAGATTTCTCTATCACAAACCCTTCGTAATCCAAAGCAGAGCCATCAGCTAAGCTCAGCAGCAGCATCTCCTACTCGATCAAAAGTACAATAAGGAGGTTAACAAATGCCTCAGGAAACTGCCAGACTGTCGTGGTCAGCCAAGGAAAGATCCTTCCACTCAGGCTTTCCCATCACATCCTCTGTGGTTTTGACTAGCACATGGCTCCCCTCAAGTCTTTCCGTCTTGAATTGTGGTATCAGCACTCAATGCGTTACAGAGACAGGGGACAAAGGCTGGCTATGCAAAATAAGAAACAAGATGCAGTGAAACAGAAGAGATTTGAGACTTACCTTTGGAAAAAACTGCTGCCAGGCTCAAGAGGAGAGGCGACAACAGATGCCCCATATTGCTAATCCCGGAAGCACACATCCTACGGTTTGCGGAGCACTTAGGGATCAGTTTCACACACTTTGTAGTCAAAATCACAAGCGGTCAGCTGGAGAGGCTACATTTTCAGAAAAGGTCATCTGGAAAGCGCAAAAGGCATTTCCTTCGCAGAGAAGACTTACTTCTTTAGCGTTAACCCTCCCCCTTCCTCCCTCCTTTCTTCAAAACAGACGATGCTGTGAAAAACACCCCTCTCCTCGCAACAGAAGAGAAGGAGTCAGCTTTGATTCAGACCTGGGCGCGGAGCCGCAGCTGCCCGAGGCACCCCGGGCGCTGGCAGGGCCGGGCTCGGGCAGCGCTGCCCACCCGCCCGCCGGGATGCGCTTCACGCGGCCAGCGCCCGCATCCCGGCGGAACGGCGCGGCGGCTCCCGGGCGGCACCGAAGTTTGCCTTTAGGTGATG